>CAJPEV010001219.1:0-73371 GCA_905338385.1 Darwinula stevensoni
ACACTGACGAAGCGCACATATTGAGCTGTCATGAAGGAATATTTATTCAGCGAAGCCAAAACATTTTCTGATCGAACATTTCCAAATATTCTTACCTCTAAGTATTCTCTAACCATTTAGAGAGAGAAAAAAAACTTATGTTTATATCATTTTCCTATCTGCTTTTTTATTTACAGTTATTACGGCGGACGAAGTACATTCAATATGAAAGGAAATCGGGCAGTGAAGCACCTCATGGATGGAATTTTTGGGAAAGTGACCTTCAACGAAATAACCATTTCGGAAACCAGCTTGGTCAGCGTGGATCCCACGGTATTGCTTTCATTGAAGAATAGCCTTGAAACCCTCATCATCAACAATTCCGCCCTGGAAGAATTCCCATTTCAAGTCATTCCTGAAATGACCAGTCTATCGAAGTTGGAACTCTCCTACAACGCCTTGAAATCTGTGCCAGCCCTCAGAAGCTCCAGTCTGCAGATTGTGCAACTTTCGCACAATCGCATAAAAACACTTGTGCCAGATTGGCTCATGCCCAACTTGAAGAAATTGAATATCAGTAAGTATTATCGAACAATAAGTACCATGAACCTGGGATTGGCTCGAATAACGCAAATATCTCAATTTACACTATCATACTGTCAGCCTGTAAGACCCAGTTTTACGTCAAATGCAGAAGAGATTGACAATTCCTTGAATTTTCCATGAGGCATCAGAGAAGGTATACATTTTGAGAGTGTATCATTGAATTATTATTATTCTGAAAATATTAGACGGACTAATTATTTTGAAGCGATAGAAAATTTATTGCACCCTCTTACTTTCTCTCATTACAAAAAGACAAGAGACTCATGAATACTTGCGTTCAGAAATGCTTTATCGACTCCGAAGGTATAAATGGGCGAAATTCTCCTGTTCCCTTGCAGGTAACAATCCCATTTCGAAGATTCCTCCAGGATTGTTCGAGCGCTCAAGTGGTTTGATGTATTTTGACGCATCTCATTGCCATCTAGGACCAACATTGTCAAACGGATCATTGATGTTCCGCACCGAGGTCTTGTCTGAGGTTTCCCTTCGATATAATGGCATCGTGAGACTGGAACCAGGTGCCATTTCAGGTTAGATTTCCTGTTCCTTCCATCTCCTTTATAAGAACTAAAAGGAGACATTAAGGTGGGTTTCCGAACACTGTTTCCAAGATCTGCTTCTGATGAACTCGACCCTTTCTTTACGTGGATTGTAGTTTGGGGAATGAACCGATGTGAAATATGATGGGCCAAGTCTCCTGGTTAGCGCGAAAGCACGATCATGCACAGCAGGGGTTCCCAAACCCAAGGTCGTCACCCATGTTTGGGTCGCGACCCAGGGTTTGGATGTTGAATTTTGAGTCGGGGCCAAAAAATTTTGGAATCACTGATGCACAGGAATATCTTCGTTAAATTCGTTCGACAAAGAGACATGGAGGATTCCACTTNTAAATTTCAAATTCTCCGGTATTCTTTTTTTTTTTTTTTTTTTTTTTTTACCAGAACCATGGTTTCTAGACCACTTGAAACATTCTGCCACACAAACCCCCCTCCCCCCCGACTGAGTAAGGTTCATCCACAGGGATAGAAAGTGCACTAGAAGGGCACTTTTAACTGTAGAGGTACAAAGGAACTAGCAGGTAGCATACCTATGTGAATTACTAAGGCTTGAAGGTAGCATGTATTGGTATGCACAATAGAGCGACTCACAATGTTGATTCATGACTATGAATGACAACGGGTATATCTTAGAGCTCAAATCTTTGGCTGGTACCTGCTTGGGTTCAGACGTTACCAAGTGATATCCATCTCGAGTATAAAATCGCAACTAGAATTTCCCAGCTGGACCAAGCAGCAAATTGTAATCATTTCCAGCTCGGAAGAAGCTGGCAAATAGTAGATCCGTAGAAATATTCCAACTGACATCCTTATGGTTTTAATTGGTTGAAATGGAATTGCATGCAGTAGACCCACCAGCTGGAATAGAGCAGAATTCACATCTGAAATTCAGCTGCTTCCGCAGATGGTTCTCAGGCAAGAATAGGCAACAAAACAGTCACATTCCGCCATTGACATTGCAGCTCGGATCCAATCTGAATCTGACTTTTACTTTCCAGCTGTTATCCGGTTCGAATGAGTCTAAATTTACAGCTGGCGTTCAGTTAGAAATTATAAATATTTCCAGCCGGGTTATTAAGCTGGGTCTTGACAAGGGAACTGCGACGATCAGTGTCTGCGACGAAATTGTATTTCGACGAAAGACTTATAAGAATTTATGTTTGCAGTAAAACTGTCCGCGACCATTTTGGCCACGACGAAAGCGCCGTTTTTGCCTGCGAAAATGCCGTTTTTACCGTTTTTGCAATAGGACGCAAAAAGATCTTGCGCAACAGGTGAGGCAAAACCTCCGAGCCCAGATCCAGCAGTTTCTGTCATGTGATCTTCGCGACATGCGGCCATTCGTTGTCGTGCAGGAATCGAACATGACGGTGCCCTGGCCTAACCGTGCGGAGTTTGTCGGCGAGCTTCTGCAGTCGATCGCAGTAGTAGGCGGCGGTGATGCTGGTATCTGGTGGGAGCAGCTCGAAGTAGATCGCGCCTTGCACGTCCCACCGAATGCACAACATGACTTTTCGGGGTGCAGATCACCTTTCGGCCCTGGCTGTGGCTCTGGCTGGACATCGGCATCGACCCACTGGCGCCTGCGTCGGTAGTTGACGTATGGCATCCACTTTTCGTCTCCAGTGACTTAGGAATCCAGCCAGTCGTTTGTGCGCTCTTACGACAGCAGCGAAGTGCACACCTCGCACGGCGTTCGTGGTCGCGGTCGGTCAGATCGTGGGGTACCCACTGATCCAACTTGCTCTTCTTGCCGATTGCAGTCAGGTGCGTCACGATCGTGGATTGGGCGCAGCCAAGTGCCGTCGCTAAGTCGCGGGTACTTTGCCTCGGATCGGCTTCCACTGCGTGCTGCAACTGCTCGTCGTCTGTTTCAGATGGGCGGCCTGACCTGGGCTCATCCTCGAGGCTGTAATTTCCAGACCGGAAAAGATCGAACCATCGTCGCGCTGTCATTCATAGACCGCACCTTGGCCAAACCCGGTGCAGATGTGGCGACTCGATTCAGCTGCTGTGATTCCAGATAGGAAGTGGCAGTAAAGATGGCACTGACGTTGGGTGGTCTTGTTAAAGTCGAATTTGGAAGTCATGCCCTGCTGAAAAAACCTCACTTCAAACTCATGAGGTCTCATGAGACCTCATGACTTTCTCATGAGGTTGTCCGAATATCTCATGACTTTTTCATGAGGTTGTCCGAATATCTCATGAGGAAATCCTCATGATGTAATCCTCATGGGGTACTTAAGGAGGTCTCACGACCTTCTTATGAGAATTGTGCGGTTCCTCATGGGGTTTCGAAACGTCCTCATGAGGATCGAGGCCTCATGAGACCTCATGAGATCTCTTGTTCGAAAACGTCATGAGGATCGAGGCCTCATGAGGCCTCATGAGACCGCTTGTTCGAAAACCTCATGAGATCCTTCATGAGGTTTCTTCTGCAGTGCACAACCGACGCGAGATGGCGACTGTATAGCCGCTCTGATGGGATGAATGCCCTGATCTTACTGGAACATCTCTCCTGTACTCATCAAGTTGTTTGCATTTTTATTCCTACATTGAACATAATCATAGGTATTTGATTTCCTAAAAGCACTTGTCCGAAGAGACAGCCCAGTTTAGTGAGAATTCAGACAATTCTGGCCTACGAGATGGAATGATGCATTGAGGATGGAATAAATTACAGTTGTTTAACCGTAAATATTCTTTTGTATGTTGTAGCTATTTGCATGTTGAGTTCAGGAAAAGTTCTACTTTGGTGATGCATGCCATAGGGGCACACCTTTCAGGGAACATATTTTCAATTAGTTCCTTTTGCTTCAAACGGAGAAACATGGAAAGCTGAAACTTGGCAAGATCGTGACCGTCGACGCACTGAGCTCAAATGTCAAACGTTAAATTTCAAACATATGTTCGGGGTTCATGGGGACGTAACGTTTTCAGATAATTTTTCATATCCTACCGAATCGGGCAGAACTAGAAAAGTAACTCATAACGGACGTGATGTTGATTTCAGGAAAAATTTAACTTTTGTTGTCCGTCTCCTCATTCCACAGCTTTTGGATGGTTCGCTTTTCCAGTTACATTTTTTTTCCACCAGGAAAAAGGGGAAACGTATACGGCTGAAACTGGGTGGCATGGAGTTCCCTGAGTCTACATTTAAAAAAATTTCCCTTAAAACCCCCAGGGCCCTTATTTTCTGTCCCATTTTCCTGAATATTTCTTTTTGATCCAACGAAACAGAGGCAGGAAATTTATACTTCCCTCAGAAGTACCTGTTTGATGGATGAGTACAGAAAAAATTCTACTTTTGAAATATGTCTCCTTAGCATAGATTATAGGAGGGAAGCAATTACAAATGTATTCTCTACCCTTACAAAAAGGGACACAAGAAGTTCGGCACACTAGATATAATAGAAGTAATGATTTTGATAAAAATCAAGACTTTTGTCGCCAGAGTGACGTATTTCAATGAGGACGTACTCTAAATACGTGTTTCCCATTTCGCAAAAAAAATGATTTAATTAATCACTATCCAAGGTAATGGAGCGCCGAAGTCACGACCATAGCGAGTACAATATAATACGATCTCTTCCAACCTACTCGGACGAACTCGAAAGCCAAGAGAGCTCCTGAGGATTCCGAATGTAATTTTTCTCCACTTTCAGGCGTCGCAAGACATACATTGGTCGACCTTAGTGGCAACAACATCACGGGATTGACTGAAGACTCCTTCCGGCCCATGCTTCAATTTCTTTCTCAGCAGAAATCTGGGATCATCATCTCCTTAAGTCAGTTCTACAGTTGTCCTCTTTTCATGCAAATGTTTTCCACTCGTCCGACAACATTCATTTGCGTTCTTGGGCTATTTTTCTGTAAATGTTGCAGGAGATCCCATCCAGTGCGATCTACGGCTTGCTCACAGTCCCCACTCTTTGCATGCTCAGGAAGGACTCCAACGTGTGGATTGCAGGTAGGTTTTTCTAGTCTTCTAAAATAATACACCGCGAGCTGCTGTTACCGCTGATGGAACGGATAAAAAATTTGACCTATTTATGGTCTTCTGTAAACTGTACGTACGTTGGTACTCATCACGAATGCCTCATCTTGTTGGGATTTAGAAAACTTGACTTTCAAGCATCTTTAACATTCCAGTCTCTCGTTCAACTTTTTAATGTTAATTGCAATTGAGTGAAAATTTAAAAGAAAAACTTACGATTTTTTTTTCTTAAGACTTCGTGTTTTTTTTTGTAAGTCCATGTTTCTGTTAGCTGAAGTTGAGCTGGTTTGTTAGTGAAGTTGAAAATTTTTATTTATTCACTGCCTTGTTTAAATGTTTTTCACGATTCCTACCACTTCCTACCTATTTTTACGTTTTTTTTTATTATTGAAAGGGAGAGAGAAGGGTCTCGCAAGAAATACTGTAAATCCCGAGTAAAAATGCTTTTCGAATGATTTGGGACAATCGACTATCATACGGATCGCATGAATACTACGTTTCTTGCTCTGCGACAGAGAATTTAGAATGGAACATACATTGCATATTACAGAACTTGCAGAAATAAGATTTGGTCAAATACAATTCCAAAAATTTCGGTTGAATTAGAGGCGTGTATCAAGACTCTCATTCCCTTCTTGAAGTTTCCTCCGATCCATTTCTGATTTCTTTTTTTTATAACTTTCATTAGGAGATCCATATACACACAGTCATTTCGAGAATACGAGCAAGACAGTGAGTTGAAGCCTAATCTCAGCCTGTTCGAACTGAATTCCTTAGGGAAAATAAACTTTAATCATATATTCGAAATCTTCTCTCAAGAAGTCAATTTCGAATTCTGATGGAATTAATTTCAAATGGGTAGCTACGCTCAGCATGGGTTCCCGGAGATGCGGACACCCTATCTAATACTGTGACTAACAAGATCCCCATTTTCTACAACCTTCCATGTGGAAGGAACTGCCGAAGCTGTGGAACTTGCCTGGGATGGCAGCGTCAATGTTTACTATTTTATTTTTGGGTTTTATAGCGACTCTAATGCAGGTCAAATTCATCTATTGAATGGGGAATTCCAAAATATACCGCAATCATGCACGAATCGTCTGGAATATTCTACGACATTCATTTCACCCTTGATTTTTCCCAGCAGTGTGGTATCTGCCATTAGCCTGTCTTTCTACTTCTTAACAGACTGGGAAGGCTATGGGTTTCAGAAACTGCATTGAAGATGCTCTAGAATTCGTAGTAATTATAGAGCTAGCAGTAATTCTATGAAATGCATTACTGTATTTCCACGGAGTTCGTGCGACTGCGGAACATTGACGTGTACAGAACCATCATTCATTCTACAGCAGATGGAGACGCCTACAAGCCGAATTTACTTGTTGAACTTGACCAATCAAATCAACAAGTCAAATACTTAATAAATCAGATACTCTTCTTTCATCAGATAAAAAATGTATTTGCATTTAGGCATTTTAAACGTCTACTACCTACGTACGAGTATTAGAAAATGAATCATATCGCGCCAATGATAGGGGACGCAAAGTATGGGATATGACATTAAAAATCGCAATGTAATTAGCATTAAGTTCTGGAAGCTTCTGAAGGACTGAAGAAGAGTTCGTCCTAGCATTCAGTCGTACGTAAGGCCCCCCAAAAATTAGGTACTGGAAGTTTTCTTTTAAAATACTTGGCGAAGCCCGAATCCTCCGGGTCTAACTCGGAGTGCAAGGCTTGGCCGGGAAAATGACTTCGAAATGTTGGCCTTTGACCTCTAATATCTCAAAGGGAAAGGTCAAATGGAAAAATGAACTTAACCGGGAAACCCCGGGGATTTAGTAACTCCTACACACAATGAATGAGGTTATTTTGGCGAAAAATGACCCTGGTGACCTACAATGTTTTTCACTTCAGTTAGACAATTTTTCACTTGACTAAGACACCGATGCGAGGGGTATTCAGAGAGGAGGCGAGGACGCAGGTGACTAGCGACATCTTTCGACACCCTGGTGACTAGCGACATCTTTCTTTCCTTCCAATATTTAAGCTTTTTCATATGAGTCAAACTATGTACTCGAAACGATGAACCGCATGCATAGCCATGTTGTCAACGGGAGACCTTCATTGCAGTCTATTTAGATAAAAAGGTTCTAGGTTTTCAATTTTCCATCGGCTCAACGATGTAGAAACACTGGATCGGACTTCGATGGACAATCCCAGATCCACGTTAGATAGACCTAATCCAGCCTACGTGAGTTCGGCGTGGAGAATGATACATCAGAACCCAGGAACGATGCTCAAAACTTAATCTTTTTTTTAATATTAAGGAAAACAGTAATGGGTGACACGAAAGCCTAGTTTTTCAATACGACATTAAATTATCATTTCAATATATTGTGTATTAGGGAAGGTTCATATTGATTTTCCTCTCTTCAGCAGGAAATTAATCATCATCGTTGTCGCCAATGTCATCACGACTTCTGCACTTAAGTATGGAACTCCTAGTTTCTGCGTCCATCCGCTATATCACCCTCACCATGCACCGTTGTCGAAGTCAAGTGAAAAAATGTCGAACTCAAGTGAAAAACACTGTAAGGCGTTCCAGCGCCCATCGGAGGCAGGGCCAGCAAACTCCGCCGTCCTGATACCCCACCCCTAGGAAGCCTATGTTTAACGTTTCAGTGTCAGAGATCAAACCGTCTGGTAGGAGAAGCGGCTTCGGACACAGACACTTACGTTCATTAGCTAGGTAGCTGTATTCAGGGATATGAGGCAGGCAAAGTTTGCTCAAGAAAAAATGCCAAATGTTTCATATTTCATTATTCCACGCTTTATGTGATCGGTCATGATGATATATGCAGCATATCATTACTCCCGCTTCCCCATGTTCCTGTGCCAGATTTATTTGTAAAATTTTCTCACATAAAACGTTATGAAAAATGAAAATCGAGAAATTATTGTGAATCTTGAGATAAAGGATCGCCTCTGTTTTATGTTAGATTTTGTTATCCAGAAGTGAGGTAAAAAATTACCACTTGATTAAGCTTGCCGAGAGTCTGCTTGTGGCTATCTTATAACTAAGAACAAACATAGTATTCAAATTTATTTAATGTGCCTGCGATCCTCCTGATTTGCTTCAGTCCTCATTTCCATGGATTCGATATTAAGACCATGAGTAAACATGCGCTGGAGTTTCCAATCCGATCTCTTGCTTCCTTATAGTAAGTCTTGGCCTTGCTATGAAGATGATGCCGGTTCAAACTGCTCATGCTTATTTGAAGAACCCAATCAACTGGTCGTGGATTGCTCGCAATCGAAGAATGACATGAAGATCTCTAAACTCAATGAATCCTTGGAGACCATGGCTACACTCAAGTGAGAATTCTCGGTATTCCTGTTTGTCTGTAATTTAGTTCATTGATTCAATTCCTTCGTTTTTCTCACTAAACCTGGAAGCGGAACAAATATCAGTTGGATAATATTTTTATTCACATGTATTTAAGATAAATGATATATGATTATATATTTGCTGCTATCTGTCTTGTGAATGCTTATCAATAGCTCCAATTGTAGGGGATATATCAAATAAATAAGGCCGCATCAGTAGTGTACCCCATTAGGAACGCGTTTCATATCGCGTTACGCTTCCTGTAGAATAAACATTATTGACACCGAAGTTTCAATATGCTGAGGGGGCATAGTTTTCCTACTACGGGCTGATTATCCTTCAATACATTTAGAGTGACCTCGTCGTAAACCAGTTCTATTGCCAAGTTTCAATGTCAAGGCCTGTGGTGAGGTAATATACCATTACGGTAAAAAAAATGTTTTCTCTTTTCTCAGATCTCAATCCCATGCTGTTTCCCACGCGGACGAAGATGGACAAACACACTCCACCACGGAAGGACACTTGGCAACGGACCAGGACCAAAAAAAGATGTCCACGGCTAACGCCAAGAAAATATACATTCGGGACACAGTCCTTATCACTATGGATGCCATGAAACTGATTTATTTGCGGGATCAACTCGAACAGGTCGCAATCATCAACACCCACCTGGAAGAATTTCCTTTTTATGTACTTCCTAATATGTCCCAGCTGGAAGAGCTTCAACTTTCATCGAATGCCTTGAAGTCCGTGCCAACACTCAAAAGTTCAAGCCTGAAGAAGTTAATTCTCACGAACAATGAAATAACGACACTGCAACCCCTTTGGTCCTTGCCCAACTTGGAAACACTTGACATCAGTAAGTACCATCGAACTCATAATTTCGAGAACCAGTCTTCGGGAGAGCTGTTTGAAATTCTAAAATTATGCACTCAGAGAAATTGTTGAACCGAAATGACATATTTTGCTAAATTGTGGCATTTCAATTAATTTTTTTCAAGAAGGAAAGACATCAACCGGAATTCCGATGCATATTATTCTCTTTTTGACCGCACCGGGTTGCCTGCAAGTCTTCTGAAAAACCGAAATGCGTCTATAGAGAGGGCGCTTAGATTGGCCTTGCACCGTCCAAACGCATGTCAACCTACTTCCACTTCTTCCTTCCAAGGAGGGTCTACCCATAAACCCAGCAATGCACTGGCTGTTGAGAAACTCGCACCCAAGCGCGTGCGAGTGCATGGCCTTTTCGCTCCATCACCTTCTCTCCGGCCAGTACTAGTATTATTCCAACAACGTTTGGAAAATGTTGATGAACAATATTGCTTCTGTGTCCTAAACGTCAACGTAGCTCGAATGTTGCGAAAGAACATTTCATTGACGTATCAAGTCGTTACTTATATATTGCATATACATTGCAGAAACGTTTCAGGACTCATGTTGCTGCAATGTTGATGGAAAGCGTTGTTTCACCGGCACCTAATCTGGGCCGATATTCTGCAAATATATAATTATTTTCCCCATCGTTTGTATCATATACGTGGGTCATCCCAAAAGTTCGAGAACAAATGTGAATATTTTCTTTGCATGTGATCCGGTAGCAACGGTCTTATAATTTTGTTCATATTGATGTATCATGGTGCTAACATGGTGCTCATGTAACTGCTCCTTCCTGTTGCGAAGATATCGCATTTTTAAGTAGACCTACATTTTTCCACTATGTAAGAAGATGATCGGGTCCAGCGAGGTGGGACTTGGCTTCTGTGGAAACAGAAAAAGTCTCAGGTCGTGAGCTGCAAGAAGTTTAGAGGGACAGACCTTTCAGGAAAAGTACCATAAATAAGTGGATACATCGCTTTGAAGCAGAATGGATTCCAGTGAATGATTCGCCAAGGGCGACCTGACCTTGGCGCACGCTTGGAGCATGCTCCCGCAGTGAACCAGTGGGTTCAAGTGACTTCAGCAAACTGGTTTGCTGAAAGACTCGAGAAACTGATAGAACTGTAGCAGAAGTGTGTGCAGCTGCGCGGGAAGTATATTGAGAAAGTTCACTTGGAATAATGCTGCATTTGGTGTTTCAACTTGATGTAGAACAAAATGTTCTCGAACTTTTGGGATTACCCACGCACTTTATCTCTTTACCCAGACATTCCCATCAACAGGACGAAGTCTGTACTGGTATAACTCCTGTCCATGCACAATACAGTATCTGTATCATGTATAGGCATGAGCCATAGTACATTTCTGGAGGTAATCTTCCCCTGAATGAGTTAAATATGGCAAATTTTAAGGAAAGATCCTCCCGCAATGTTCCATAGAGTGTCCGCGAATCCAGTCCTTCATTTCCTTGTCCAACTCTCAGGATAAGGAAATGAACGATTGAGATCTCTGACTCTACCTTTATTTTTAATCTCCTGTCAGATGTAAGCGACGCGTTCTTGGATTGGGATCTTTTTAGGAATGTGAGCTTGTTTTTGATCTGGACCCCATGCATCTGTATCGAATAAGAAGATAACAAGTGATGATGTGTTCATTAATTCCTATAATGAGACAATGCGGGGCATATGACAAGGTAATAACCGTTCCTTTGCGCGACTATTAAAGGCAAAGTGAGAAGGGAACTTTTGTGTACTGTTCGAAAAGCGAGACCTACGTCTCCATCTCGTGGCAAGGAGGACAGCTTTACAAATCCCTAAAACTTAAAAGTCTATGTTGTATTAGAATGTTGTCGCTACGTTGTCAATGTCAAGAGTGTCAACATTATCTCACTGTTGATAGCAGCTGCTGCAATAAGATTCGCAGATGTGTCGCAGCAACATTACATGTGAAAACGTTGGAGCAATGTTTACCAGTAAACTTGCACCATATAGCAACATAGGCAACATTTCGGAAACGTATCAACAACATACTGCGTTACTTTGGTCCTACATCTCGAAGAGATTATAACATTATTGCTTTCACCATTATTCGAGTCCATTTTCTGTTAAGGTTTTTATTTCGTTTTCGTTCATTTGGGATTTTAGTGGCGCAATACGTATCGCCGATTGACTTAACTTCAAAACTCATACATCTTGGAGATTCCAAAAATAGGTTCATCTGACGTTAGAGTATTCATAGCCTTGAATCAATTCACAGCTTCTCTTAATTTAAATCACCTATTTATTAAGATATCCACCCATGTATATTTCTATTTGAGCGTTTTAACGAAAAATTTTAAGTCTTCTCCGCAGTCTTTGAACAGTTTGAACAGAAGAAAATGAAAATTTTCGTCCCCTGGGAGTGAGTAAAAAAATTGAGTCATTTTCTTAAAGCAGTTTGCAGTGCACGCATAATTTCCCCACCGAACTGCCATAACTGGGGGATTTCGGAGATGACATAGTCAAGGGAAGTGGAAGGATCGAAACATCTGCGCTTTCTGTTGATGACCTGCAGATCTGTTCTGATAAGGGAAATTTATTTCCTTTCTATTGAATTCCTCCCTCTAGGGGCTGTGGAGTGTGGCCATGTCACGGAAAACGAGGTCGAAATACGTCACATGCATATACGTCGCGCACACATAATGAATAAAAGCCTTATGGGAATGAAAATAATTTTCCTCCATATAATGCGTTTTAAAAGTATTGATATATCTATATATTGTTGCGTTTAATACGCATTAAATGGAGGACGGATTTGTTCACGCCAAAATGCATCAATTTCATTCCTTAAATATTTAGTGCGTAATTTCACCTACTTCTCTACTAAGTCCCTATTTCCTTATGTTAAGATTATGTACCCTACAAAATGAACTTTCCCCATTTTTGAGAGATCAGCTACAAAACCCACAAAACCCATAACATTACACATCGAGGTGTACCTCCTCAATCATGAACTCTGCCTCACAAGTACAATAAATCCTTTTCAGTCCGGTGCGTATCGTAGGTTCTCTGCGTTTTTATGTGCAGCTGGCCCAAGACTTCACTGAATTTTGAAGGAAACTTTGAATAAAAGACGCAGTGAAATCCTTAACTTTTCAAATTTAAATTAAATTAAAAAGTTAAAAAGTTTTTAATTTTCAATTACAGGTGGCAATCCCCTCTCGACATTACCTCCTCAATTGGTCAATGGCATGGACAACTTGTTGTCGTTTTCTGCGTCGCACTGCAATTTGGGGCCGATTTTGTCCAGCGGATCCTTGGCGTTCCACAGCCGATCCTTGCAATTGGTTTCCCTTGAAGACAATAAAATCGTGAGAGTGGAACCAGGAGCCATCACAGGTTGGGAACGTTGCTTTTGTTCAACTGAGAATACAGCAATTGTCTCGAATCGGTCACTCTCAGTGTCATTTCTCAGTTTTAAAAATGTCTATGCTCTGTAATTGTGTATGTTCCTATTTCCACTTCAAGATCATGGTTTCGAAGGCATTCATTGGGCATCCAAAAGTAGCGTAGAATAAGAGTCAGAGCACAGCCAGACAAGCGAAGGTGGTGTCCATCCAAGATATTGTCCTTTATATTGACATACTGTATATTGGCTAGTACTCAGAGAACTAGTCCCACCCTTCTCGAGACACAAATTGAATTTGATTTGACATAAACCATGAAGGACAGAGAGAAATAGCTGAGCTTTAGAGTAGAAAACCAATCGAGGGGATTTGGTGCTCGCGTAAAAACGATTCTCTTCTTTCCCCACTTTTTGTGGAATCAACAATGTGGCGTTACTAGAGTGCTTTTTCCTTCCTCCTGTCGGCTAGTCGTTTTCGGGAATTACTTTGACAAGAGACACATTGGATACGAAATGGGCTTCTACCCACAGGTCTCCGAGTTGATACGAAGTTATTTCTTCTGCGGAACAATATGACATCATTGACAGAAGACTCTTTCCGACCCATGGTGGAGGTCGCCTCATTGGGCCATGGCGGAATCTTCGTAAATGGTGAGTTAAAAGGTTGGTGCAGTGTAACGCCCTTACCTTTTTTTGTATTTCCAAACTTGACTCTTTCAGAGAACCCTCTGAAGTGCGACATGAGCATGGGCTGGCTAGTTCTTTGTCCCGACGTCAAGCAGATCCTGCAGAGAGTGCCATACTTTGAATGCGTGGATGGAACTTCTTTGCTGGACCTCTTCCTCGTTCGATTCCTTCAACTTGTCCTTCCGTTCCAATGGGTGGACACTCTGGGTTGAGATTCCTACACCTTCATGATTGGTGTTGAGGTGATCCCTACCTCTGGCCACATTCTTACTCCCTTTAGGAAATCTTCAAATTAGATATTCGTACTGTTGTACATAACATGAGATCCTTTCAAGCCCCCCCGCAAGAGAGTCAACATTTGGACAACATTCATTAGGTCCATTAAGGAATACGCTGCCTCAGTGTGACACTCCCCTTTCACTACCTCCGATACGAAAGCAATTGGAAGAGCCAAAGGTATATCATTTAAAGTAATATATTGTATATCTTATTCAAATTATTCGGCCTACCTTGTAAAGTTGGGACTCAGAATGTTGCGCGAACGATGAGATTACGTAGTCAAAGGATTTGCTTCTCAAGCCGCTGCCAAAAAATATTTTTACCCTTACGGCAATTCCCTTAGAGTCACCTCCGGAAATGGCTCTCCATTCGTGAAATTCAGCAGAACACCAATGAATTCTTTATATTCTCCATCCCGGCCATGACGAGATTGATGAACATTGAAACCCTCGACTAATATATGTTCATTTTACCCAATTCTTCTATCGTCTTGTGACGCTGAAGCCTCCTATATATTGCTCTTTTTTTAGTTTGTGATTCATTCCACTCGGTAAAATGTCTTACTATTGTGAACAAAATAAAATAGAATGTAACATGAAATGAACATAAATATCAATAAAAAGAACTTGACGAAGTGAACAAGGGATCTGCAGTCTTTTCTCAGGGAAAAAAACAATGGTACTAGATTAGGTACTAGACAGTAAGCATCTAGGAGAGTAAAAAAAAGTACAAAAATATTTAACTTTAAGAAGGTTAGGGCTACCCTAAAGTTAAAGAACGCTCGACCTCGACACGTGATATCGAAATGGGTGAAATCGCCTCTTAATATCACTATATTGAATCTTGAATGGGTTGGGAAAAAAAAAGTCCACTCCCAGGGGAGGTTGGGCACTATATATGAGCTCTTCATATTAACCTATTCGCTTTCACAGGCACTGGTACGCATCGACCCATGCCATTCTATATTGTCATGAACTAGAAAACACAGGGTTATAGACCTCGTACGGCATATTTAGCTAGTGGAGGTCACAACGTTCCTTGATGTTTACGTGTAAAAGGACCCCCTAATAAGAAGTAGGACGACCGAAAACTCATTTCAGTGACATATTTTTCAACCGCCGGATATCGCGGTTTTGATATTGTGTGTATGTTGTGCAGGTTCATGTCTGCCCGAGTGTGACGTAGTTCTCTTCCTCTGGGCATTCATGGACGAATTTTTTAACCTAAATGTTCATCTGTTTTTCCTAAGGAAAAATATTCCTTTCTCATGCCAAAAAATGCTAACAGAAACAGCTAGAAAATACCCTCGCAACGATGATCGTAGGAGAAAGCAAATCACGCGTGAGAGTCATACCATTTCAATGATCCATTGTAGGCCTAGGGTCAACACTGACAAAAGGTTAAAATAATGAGACATGGTTGAAGTTGATAATTTAGCGAATAAGAAGAAATCAATTAAATGCCACCTGCTCGTAATGAACCGAACCTCAACACATTGAGACTACTCCTGCATTGGCATGTCGTTTAGAAGGTATTTGGCACAAATTACTTTTTCGCAATAGCCTTCGTCATGAACTCAATGTTGCTTCGTAATGGAATCATCCAAATCATCTCGACGGAAAATAGGTTCTAATAATCAATGCGAGATGGCGCCTAACCGAAATTGAGAGATTCTAACACTGATGCCAAAAAAATGTCTCTACTTTTCATATACTGTAGTATCCAATCTGTCCCCACGTACAACTTGAGAGAAGGTTTTGGAATTCCTCGACAGACCCTTTGAAGGAGGTAATCTGGCAGAAGGAGACTCCAGGTACCTCTTGCCAGAGGGTCCTAGAAAACATACCAAATTGGTCCACCTCACTTCGTAGCGCAGCAAATGACTTGGGCTTTGATATCTCTTTTGTATGTCTTTCGAGAATGGCAGCACGTTACCAGCCTGCGACGGTGTGTCTGACTTCTGTACTGTACGGGCGATATAACAGGTGACATGTAACTCCCTTGCTGGACGGAATGAATTGAGTTGTGCAAGTACTAAACTTGAGTTTCGATCCAGTAAAGGGAGGTGCCACCTCAGAATGACCCTTCAGTGAAATAAAAAACACTTATTAGAGTAATTTCGGGCTCTAATCAATAATAGCGCACGTAAAGGCTCATAAAAGGGGAGGTGATGCCCAAACTTCGACAATGCAACGCTGGCACCACAGGACACATGATCCCATCAACGTTGAACAGTGTTTCATTTCAACATTGTGGCAGCATAGAATCCCCCCACATAACCAAAAATCTTGGCCCAACAATGGTCCCTTCATGGCAACGTCGGCAGATCGTCGGCACTGGCAGGCATGCTTGGTCCATTTGTGGCTCTAGGCTGGTTTCCCATTATTGGCGTAACGTTGGTGAAGGACACCGACCCAATTAAGGTTCCAGGTTGGATTGCAATTAAATTCGAAAAATATCGGCTGCACGCAAAATTGCTTCGCCAATATTGACAATTTTTGTGAAGCAATATCTCTCTAATATTGCCCTGCCATCATTAATTTCAAATCGAACGGTTGGGATGATCCAATGTACCTCAGTTGCGCTTGAAATAATCCAAGAAATGAAGTTCTCGTCTAGACCACTAGATAGCAGCATGGTTCTCGCTTTCCAGACATAACCCAACAGTACGCTTCCACCCTTCTCCAGATTCGTCCTTCACAGCAGTACATCGTTCCTCACATATTTCGTCATGTCTCATAAAAGCAACTAATCGAAACTGTCATTTCTTCATTAATTATATCCATATTTGAGATAGATTCATGGAGTTCAGGAATTAGTCAGGCTAATGCTTACTATAAGAAACCCTGCATGTACCCAAGCATTAGAAGAAAGGGGGCTGGTGTCTTCTCTCACACATCAACTGACATCTTCATCCTTGCTGTCGGGGCCAATTGTTTCAGTAGCACGAAATTGTCTATGCTAAGACAATCTTCTCCATTTCAGTCCTGTTTTTGTAAAGACAGGACTGAAACTGACAGGACTCTTATTGTTGACTCATTTTCTCTCCTCACTCCTTTTTCTAGCCTCTGCTCTCTGTTCACCAGACTCTCCCTAAATCTTTCCCCCCACTCTCCAGGTACAGAATACCTGGTAAGAGGAAGACTCGTAAGAATCGGTCCATACCCCCAACCCCCGTACATATCCTCGAACGAAACGTCAACCCTCTCCTTCTTCCCATGCCAACTCCAAACCTGCATCCTACATGGATTCGTTGGCTAACTACGAATCCATCCGCTCCCTCAAAAACGCTCCAAATCCGAACGAAGCTCCCTGCCTGTCACCTTCCCCCTCGCACACCCCGCCGTCCACGCCTGCAAACTCCTCCCTGCAAGAGAGAAATTCACCTGTTGCCCCAACTCGACAGCCACTAGCTCTCTTTTTCAAAACCCCCTTTTTGTGAATTCTCTCCCCCCGAAATACCAACAGAGGATAGCATTGGTTCGCCCCTTTATGAGCGCCTTTTCTAAGGTTCAGTTGCTCGACATCAAACAAATCCGCTCCGCAGGCTTTGTCCTCAGCTTTACAAAAACTTCGGACTTTGCTCGCGCCGCCAGCAAATAGCTAGGACCCCCACTTGGAAATTCGTCATTATAGGCGTGGACCTCCAAGAAGACACGAGCGTCATTAGAGACGTTCTCGCCCTTGAATATGGAATTTCGTTCATAGAGAACGGAATCACAAGAATGCGAAAAACCAAAACAAGCGCGCCTCTCCCGTTTCTCCTGGTCAAGACTCCTCCAATACACGAAACTTCATAAAGGAAAATCCATGAAAATCGACTGTCTGCAACTACGGGTTGAAGAGTTCGTCCTCCAACTACATATCAATCAATGCTTCAAATGCCTCCAGTACGGACACCGAATAGGTGAATGTAAACCGGAACAGACACCTGCTCCTACTGCACAGGCAAAGGGTATGCACAACGTGACTGCCAGGCAAAGACGAACGGTCTGCCGCAATGTGCAGCCAATGCCAAGGTAATCATGCAGTCAACTCCGCCACCTGCCCCAAACGGCAGGAAAAACTGCCGCCATGGATACGCGTTTTCGCAAACTCGCTCTTAGCACGTAAAATAGCTCAGGAACCCCTTCCGCATGCAGCAGCTTCCTTCCCCCCTTGACGTGTTCCCGCTCCCTTTCCCGCCCGCCCAACCTAGAGCCCTAGCTTGCCCTAGCTTGCCCTCCCAGGCCACCCTCACGTCATTGCCCTATGCGCCCGCGGCAACTTTATCGAAGCCAGCGGCGTGCCCCCCGCTAGCCCTCTACGACCGCCACGCCCGCACCTCTTCCTACTAACTTCGTTAGCGTCTCTGCCCGCGCCGGCACTCACGCCCCAAAGCTCGGTCAATCTCTGCTAGGCCCTCGCTCGAAGAGAAACATGACCTGATGCTTCAGGTCATATTCGAGCAGCTAAGAGTTATCTAAGCCACACTCCGGGAGTGGGGATTTACGTTCCCCCTCCTTCCCATAGATTTTCTTCCGCCCACCTTCTGCCACCCGATGCGTAACCCATGAGTGCCTCTCTCTTCTTCAACATCCTTCACTTAAATTGCAACTCTTTCCGAAGAAAACGCTCTGAAATCCTTCAGTATATCGATCAAATTAAGCCCTCTGTTCTCTGCCTAAGCGAACTAAAAAGTAAGAACGCGCGCCCATAATTAAAAATTATTATAGTTACAAGCCGTGCTTTCAGTCAAGGCCGTACCAATGAGGATCTGCTGTATTTGTGTTTGCGAAGGATGCTGCAGAACTAATAAACTCATTTGCCCCAGCCCTGCAGTGCACTTCCTTCCCTTATCGCATCTTAGCTCCGCGCCTTCCCCCCCCCCCCCCCCCCCCCCCCCCCCCCCCCCCNCCCCCCCCCCCCCCCCCCCCCCCCCCCCCCCCCCCAATTTATCTCTGTGCCTGAGGTGTACCACGAGTTAAGGAAAACCAAGAAGTCCTCTGCCCCAGGCCCTGATAATATTCCAACCTGGATCTACAAGAATTTCGCTGTTAAATTCTCAACAGCCTTATGTGACATTTCCAGCGCTTCTCTCCATGGAAAGAGGCTATCGTTACCACGATCCGAAAGAAAAGCCCTTCATCGTCCTTGAACGATCTTCGCCCCATTTCACTCACCTGTACTCCGAGTAAGATCCTGAGTAAGATTATCCTTCAACGGATGAGGGAAACGATCTCCAAGCTGCATGGATCTCAATATGGAAACCGTAGAGGCATCTCGACAACAGGTTACCTAGTTGACCTCCTCCACCAAGTCCATACGCATGTCGATGCTAGTCTTGCAGCAACTAGCGTATTTGTTTATTGCAGCAAAGTTTTTGACACAGTAGATTATACTATTCGTCTGAAGAAAATATCCTTTCGTGAAAAAGATGCACGCGTAACTACCTGGCTAGCGTCATTCCTGAGTAAGATATCCCAGCTTACCCGCTACAACAAGATCCTCCCTGATTCCTTCCTACTCACATGTGGCATCCCCCAAGGAACGGTGTTTAGCCCCATACTGTTCTCCGTGATGGGCAATGACGACGTGCAAATGGTGCCCAAGTTTTCAAGTACGTCGACGATGAAACCATGATGGTGGCCCATCCCAAGAACTCCATCCCCGATCTCCAGCCTGCCCTCTTGCAACAAGAGGAATGAACCCACGCTAACAATATGCAACTTAACTTTAACCCTAACAAGTCCACAGCAATGCGGTTCTGCTTCACAAAGTCCCCACCCATCCATCATAACCTCCACATTGCAGGCCATGTTTTGACGAAAGAGACCTGCATTCGCCTTTTGGGTGTGTGGATCCAAGACGATCTTCTCTGGAACGCAAACACCAAGGCGATCGTAGCCAAGGAATCAATACGATTTTTCATGCTCAAGATCTTAAAGTCCTTAAAGTCGCGTCGTGAATATTTATTTGCTTGTTGGTCCTCGTACATCGTCCCAGGGCTAGATATGACTTCTCTGCCTGAAGCAGCTGACTGACCACCAAATTGGCTAATTCAATTGAGCTAGTCCAAAAGCGCGATTTTCGGCTCATCCTTAGGAGCGAATTTACATCATATAAAGAGGCTTTATCTACTCTTCAACTGCCAACTCTGGCAGACAGAAGAAATAAGCTCATTTTAAATATGCCCAAGTCCTTCTCGTCGATACGTCTTGCCCCCCCCCCCCCCCCCCCCCCCCCCCCCCCCCCCCCCCCCCCACGGCCGGTGCCCCCAATGANTCTTCCCCCCCCCCCCCCCCCCACGGCCGGTGCCCCCAATGACCATGCAAAGTAATATTTCCCATCTCTTGCTGGAATTCAAGTGCAGAACCCAACGTTTCCACAAATCAGCAGTCCCTATATGACCCGCCATATGAACGCATCATGCACCAAACCCAACTTCTCCAGTTCACTTCACATATCCTTGACTCACTTGATAATTTCGTAAATTCACTCTCAATGCGAATACCAATTTGCTTATGCATTGAGTTCTGATTTTCAGTAAACCATTATTATTATTATTGTGGCATCATGGCTACGTTGAAAAATCGATCGTCACTCAAAGTTGCTCTGACTTTGTTGTTGAGGGAGTGGGACGAATATGGGTGATGAACACTTATTGCAAATAAAGTCAATCATTCATTCATTCTCATCCTAGTTTCATGATCATGTTTACCCCTAGGGGTGCTGTAGAGGGTGCTGTCGAATGACAAAGCACGCACACCCTTAAGGGTGTGGGGTCTCACTTTTTATCTTTGCTGTGTAGAGCGATTTCGCATTCAGGAAGTTCTTCTCGGCACCATGAATCAACGTCTCCATGAATACTTAATTCCTGAGAGGTTGGGGGAGACGTGGACGTTCCGTGTCTACACCGGAATAGTTCATGAATACAGTTGTTTAATCCTCTTGTAAGATGAAACGGAATTCCGTTCTACTGCTGAAACCTACAAAACTAAACTGAAAACAGAGGGAATATTCACATCACAAAAGCTCATGCTGCCAAACACCGAAGCAAGAAGCTGTCTTGCCTCCCTCGACCTGCCAGGAGCGCGGAGGGCACTGCATGAAGACTGGTCGGGCTTGGCGTCTTCATTCCGGCTCTCATCCGCCCCGTCGCTACTGCGACAGTGTATTGTTCAAGATAAGATGTAGGAATGTGAAAACCCATCTTCAAAGGTTTTATCTGTCTTTAACCTCAACCTCAAGCTAACCCCCTCCTTCTCTACGGAACTCACTAACGTTTGGCCTAGGCCAAACCGACGGGGCCAAACCTAAGCCTTCGGGTCAGGCCTAAGCGTACCTTTTTTCCACTCAAAAAAACTCAATCCTCGCCCTAGAGACCAATTAGGCCTATAAGGACTAATCCATGGTCTTCGAGACACCTCGTCGAGGACGTGTAACGTTTCGCCAAGACCAGGCCTATTCAGTCTCAGGTGGAATATTTAACAGAGAACGTGTAACATTAAACCAAATGTAGGTCTTTATCGAGTTTCATGAACCATTTCAGTTGGGGAAAAATAAGCCTATCCAAAGTTCCTCGAATCATCTCGACTCGTTCTGAGAAGAAAGTGCCTTTAGAAAGCATGGCACACGAGCTGGTCGCCATAATGTTAATTTATGGATGTCTGGATGAGGTATCTCCGTATTCCACCAATTACATCGACCACTGCAAACCACCGCTTCAATCTCTGCTCATCCCATGAGGTCAGCACAATGTGGAATTCTCCTCGAGCCCCGCAAGGGATGGCATAACAATTACAGAGGGAAGAACCTTTTAACTCCTACGTTCACGTAAGAGCCTACGCCCCACTTTCCCTGGGCACTCCCTCGAGAGTGAGTCGCCGAGAAACATTTGAAGTGAATGGACGGCTGGTGTCCGTGAACTCGTGTGCGAGCCAGCACGCAACCGCCGGACTGGAACGTGCGTGCCATTGGTGACGGTGATTGCCCACCGGACGACAACGAGGACGAGGACGACCCTAAGGTCTCCCGATCAGCATGAGGCTGTTCATTATTACTAGCCCCATCCACTTATCATTGTTGTGTTATTATACAGGTGTAATAAATTGGGCGCAGGGTCCAACTACGCGCCTTTTATGTCAACCCGGAATCGTAATTAATTTAAAGGAGTCAACACCTTGGAGTCAATCGATAACAGATAGACGGGTACTCTACTGCCGATTGCAGATGTCTCTCCTACGAACCTCTCCGAGCATCGCAACTTTTGCTGATTACCTTCTGATTATCCTCACACTCAGGATTCGGACCTACGTGTGGCCACACCAACCGACATCGGTGCCCCCCTCCAAGTGCGGAACAGTATGTTGAGGCCCCAGACGTACGCTACACCATGTACAACAATAATGTATCCTACATTAAAAAGTGACGATCCAGACAACGATACTAAGGCTGAAGAAGTCATGAATCTGACATAAGCCCGGCATGATATCCGACATCACTGCGGGACGGGACCGTTCCATCACTGAAAGGCCCAAAATTAACGGCATCTAATTTCATTTCTCATGGCGAAATGGTGCACGGGAAGCAATAAAAATGGTACTTTTTGCTTCTACAAGTCAATATCTTTCGTTTGGGTGGTCTCTTTCCTCCAAAAACTTCCCAGGAGTGGCTACCCAGGGGGAGGCGAAAAATAAATACCGAAACGAAATCAACATCTCCCAAAAGCGAGCTTCATTGATCTCAACAACCCCTAGGAGATGGAGCTTCAAATTTCCTGAAACGATTCTGTGTCGAGAGAGGAAGAAGTATATCAAATTTCGTTCATGTTGATATTCTCAGAGAGGAATACGAGACCGTTTAATTTTGTCGCTGAAAGGAGTTGAAGAAAAGTAATGGGTGCTGCCAAAGTCCATTCATGGTATCCCAGACAAGATGGATGTGTTCTCTGTCAGATCGGATGAAGGGAGATAGGAGGAACGTAAGATTTGGTTTCTTCCTCCATAAAATGGGAATCCACGCGTTGGTAGAGGATTATTTTCTCATCGTAAATTCTCTTTAAATTTTCACTCGTTATGCGTGTGGAGAGAGAGAGGGAGGTGTTGTTGGCGCCGGTCATGTACGCATGAACATGCTAGAACCCAGCTAATTTATTCGACGGATGCATGTCCATATTGATTCAATCATCCAATATCAGTGATCTTCCAAGGCCAGTCTTTCATTGTAAACCTTCGCTATAGCCAACAATTTTAGAGTCTTTAGCACTTTGACCGCCATAGCAATGCAGGCCTATTGATTTCCCATTGAGTGAGGCGCACCGGTGCGCCTCGTGGCGGTCAACCTGTTAAATGAGTTCAGCATGTTCGTTCCTCCCTTGCTTCCACCTTCCTCTACCCCTTGTCTTCCCACTCGCCCCCATTCGTCGAATTATGTTGAAGAGACGTCATTTCAGAAAACTGGAGGGTGGAACGGTTGAGTGGGTTGAAGATGATGAAAGTCCGAGGATGCGCCTTTCCTCTCATCCATCATATCCATATTTTGTATCTCAGCTGGATATATTGCAGGAAGCCATGAAAGAAAAAGGGGGAGGGGAGGAGAGGGAGGGGGCGGAAACCGGTCTTTACAGTTAACAGGCACAACGTAATGCATCGATCGAGCGGAGCTGAACAAGACCCAAGATGGCTACTCAATTGCGTGTTGGGAGTATTTTCTTCATGGAGCCTTCCTCGGTAGAGGAAAAAAAAAGAAAATTGTATCCGTGATGGAGGATGAGTTCGCGCGGAAAACTCCTTTCATGAAGAACCTCACGATTATCCTTCATCCTCATCCTCAAATCGAGACAAAATGTGATGAGTGTTGTCCCTGAAAACCAGAAGAGTACCATTATTGTCTCGTACAAATTCCAGGATCTCATGAGAACTCTATCGAGACCTTATTGGATAGAATACAAGTATGAAACCTTTTATCTGATGATGCAACACTGGTAAGCAGCGTGGCTTTGCCTCAGTGTCTTTTTGTGAATCTAGAGTAGAAACGAGCATGAACAAGGCCTCTTCAATCGAGACTCTTAAGGTGGCGTCTGGGCGTTCTTCTCGACCACGTGGTCAACGAAATTCGCCTTTATCGGAGGAGCTTCAACGACAAACTAACGTGTTGAAATGTAAATCAGCCTCTCAACACATTAGGATTTTTTTCACTATCTACTGGCCCATATCATTGCACCTTCAGGGAGATGAAAATGGACTGTTCGCTCGGAAATAAAAGTGAGAGCCATTCAATCTTTTCCATTCTGATCATGTGACTGAGAGCTCAATCCTCTTTCGGCATCTCTTTTTGGCAGCATTCGTTGCTTCAGTCACAGCAAATTTGCCGGAGGGCACATTCTTATATCATATTGGAAGAAGTATATCACTCAGAATCATAAATTCGAAAGTAAATGACCACCGATACGAGAACATTCACTTTATCGTTATTTACACCTGAAGAGCTTAACTACGAATTTGTGAACCTTAAAAAGGTATAACGCTTCCACGAGTTTTCTACCGTTATCAAATCCTGCACGCTGGATCGTCACAGTGCTTAGAGACATCTAACGATGAAAATTTTTTTCAAAGGGAGTTAGAATGGGATTCCGAGCAAGTGACAGCAAAGCATCTTCTCCGTCAGTGACTGAAAAACTTTTTTGTCTCTTATAGGGATTACCTCTGCCTTGAACAGCGTTGGACCTCACCATACAAATGAACTCATTCAGGAAGCGGGAACCTCAGAAAGACAGAAGCCTATTCTGTCTCAATGATGAATATACGAGAGGTCCAAAAATGTTTTTTTTTTTCCTGAGGCAGCATTGATTTCTGCTCTGCATTTCATTTTCCTCCATCGAGTGCGAGGTTCGGCTAGAAGAAAAAACCAACAAGGCCAGCACCAAATTATTCACGAAAAGAATACATTAACATTTCATTAGTTCTTCGCATTTCTTCCCTCCTTCGCCATGCACGTTGTTACTGTGCTAACTACCATGGAAACCATGGCAGAATCATGCATTTGTCTGAACCACGAATAGATCGAATGACGCCTGACTCAAATCGCTCTTTCTCTTCAAAGTCCGTTGAAACGGGAAGCAGCGGAAAATCATATTACGATTTGGTTCCTGGGCTTGGAACAAAAGTCGCGGGTGCCCTCATCTCCGTTTTCAGACTTCAATAACGGAAAGTGATATGAATCTAATCATGCCTGTATGTATTCATAATACTTCCAAGGGCTATTTTTCCCTGCAGTGGACTAGGCGCTTAACAGAGTGTATTGCGAAGCAGGAAATAATACGGAAAAATGTCGTCATTCTCGTAACGAATGTTATGGCCATGTTTGCAAAACTTTTTGACAAAAAAATGTAACTCACGAAAGCAGAAAAAAGTACACAATTGCTGCAGGTGTTATAATCGAGATCCATATGGAGTTCATGTGCTTCACGAATCTCCTGAACATAAATGAGCGAATGTGACATCTTTGCATCGAATGCAATTTTCGACTGGAGAATATTCTGCACTGTTATCAAAGGATATGAACCAGGCAAGTACTCAGAGTTTTTCTTTAAAAAAAAGTTCTCTTTTCTTTTCAGAATGAAAATAATGATATAGTTATCGAATCGCGCATTAGAACAGAAATCTTTGAAAATCATACACAAATAGATTTTTAGAATTTCAAATCAAGTCGAGTCTCACTTTTGAAAACATCTCCGGTAGTCGTGAGATCATATTTGATTGAATTCCATGCTTCTGGAACGAGAGCAGGCAGAACAGGTGTTTTCTTCTTCCAGTTCTAGTTCTATTTTTAGATTTCGTTCAGCTTCATTCCTTGCTCCAATCTACACGCAATCGTATTTGAATCATGGAAGACTTAACTCATCAACGACGCAAAATGAACATGAGGAACCGAGTGGAATTGCTAGGAGTGGAATTGCCATGGGTGGAATTCCCGCATTTGTAAAGCGTCTGCCACTGTTTCCTTAAGGGAAAATGCTAGAGATTCAGGGAATCCCAGGCACTAGTTTTGCTTTCTTATTTTTCAGGGCTTTATCCCACACTATTCTTATTGTGTTATGTATCAAACGGTACTTTGATTGTACATGGTGACGATAACTACGTTTTGGGCAGGAGAAGGGCATTCAACCCTTACGTTCCATGAAACTGAAAGAAAGAAGCTGAAAAATAAGAGAAGCTGGGAAACTAAACGTTCCAATTCTTCTGATACAAACGGTTGTGAGGATCGTGCGGAACGACACCACAGGGGCCAAAGTATGTAGTCTTCGAACCATAGACATCACAAACAAAGACATGAAGCATTAACAATTTAAAGTTAGAGAGGATTTCTTTCATGGACTTTTCTTTCTCCCTCACCGCTCGCGAAACGAGACCCAACGTCATGAGTTCTTCATTGAACCCGGATGGTTTTGGTTCATCGTCGGACGTCATTCAAAGGAAATTAAGAAAATCTCGATTGAAAAAGCGCCAGTCCTGGGTGTCCACTTGGTTGCCTCGTCGTCATTCGAATCTTGAATCTCTGAAATTCATGAGTCATTATTCTTTATGCACCTTCTTGCAACAAAATGCAACCTCCTCGTATTCCTCTCTGAGAGCATCGACAGGAACGAAATTTGGCATGCGTTTTCTTCTCTCAACACACAATTCCTTTAGCAAGTTTGAAGCCCCATCTCCGCGGGGTTTTGGAGAACGCTAAATCTCGCTTTTTGAATGTGTGAATTTCATACTAGTATTTCTTCCTCCATCCGCCTATTCCTGGGCGACTCTCAAAGGAAAGACACGTACCAAAGAACGATACTGACAAGTAATTTCCAAGAGTGCCCTTTTTGTTGCTTGCAATGCACCGTTTCACCTTCAAAAAAATTAGTAGTTTACTTAGGCTTAGCGGGCTACCCCCGTTTTCAAACCCCAATGTTGCCGGATATCGTGCCGAAGTAATATCAAATACGGGACTTTTTCGGTCATGGTTGAGGTTGAGATTGAAGAAGGGGAAAGCCTTCGAGTAATGGTTTTCACTTTGCTTCACGAGTTACGTGCCAGGCCATCGGTACGCTTCGCTCCAATTTGAGCAGTATTTCATCGCTCTGATTTCTTCACTCTTTCAGCCCATGGCATTTCGAGATTTTGGTACATGTAAACGTGTTCAATGATATGCAATGGATGGCTTACATATCTGGTAAACAAATCTTTTTAGATGGCATTCAAATTCACATTTTCTCAATGCATGTCCTTGAGGGATGATTTTTAAATTGTCTTCTCTTTGAAAAAGAAAATGGTTTCCCTTTGGAACTGCCCTTCACTGGAAAGGTGAATGGACACGTAGAGTCGAGATATTTGTACTGTATTTCCCGTTGCATGGTAACGGTGCAGGGCTGGATCTCGCGCGTCTCTGCCCGGGACGTTGCCATAGAAATTCCACAGGTGTTAAATTTAATACCTAAGTCTGGCGGTAACCCTAGTTACATGTCGATCCGTTGCCATCGCTTCACAGAACGATGACGTCAATGGTTGCAGGGGAATATAACATTCCTTATCAGTAACCTGGGACGCATTTCCCCAGAGCCCACGAAGCTGCAAGCATGCAGACGTTCAGGGCTTCAGGTTTCGGCATCTTAGGGTTAAAGAGCTTCGTCTTTCTCCTGGTATCCGCCGGGGCGACAGGCGAGTCCCTCTGCCCCGAGCCAGAGGCCATTTCACCGTGCGAATGCCTGTCTGATATCGGAGTGGATTGTTCGGGAGCAAGCAACTCCAAGGAGATATTTTCCGCCTTCAACAAAGTCGTCTGGCCCGACACTCAGCAGACGTGAGTGAATGATTGCGAAATCTCCTCTGGGAAGTTTCATTCCGGAGCTGCCAGGGAATTTATGAGAGAGATTGAAAAGGCGACGAGACCGGAACGTATATAGGAATGATGTGTTACAGTTACGAATGGTGTTTCAGCCAACGTACAGATTTGCCATTACTATGTCACGAGAGTAATCAGTCTCTGCCAGATCATAACCATTTAATTTTAAATCGAAACAAAAACTGTGAAACGAACGTCCTTTCGGAAAGCTGGAGAATATCCTCGAAGGTTGACGTAACTGCATCGCGTGGAGATCGGAGGAGAGTAAAACGCGTAAGACGCCAGATGCAGCATTTCACTGGTCTAGCCAGCATTACTGCTCATGCCACTTTGAGTGGACAGTCCATTCGTCACCTGTGGAACCACCAGCTGCGAGGGTTGAAGAGAACTGGCTGTTTTAGTCGGTGACCAAAAGCCCGAACTAGGTTGAACGGCGGCACTTGCGCATTGAGTCTAGTTTTCCTGTTGCCGTGGAGATATCAGAGAGACGGGAGAGTGAGAACCCACCGCAAAATTTGCTTTTTATTCCCAAACGTTCACAATAGGAATGGCAGATGATGAGTTCCAGTTGGGGTAAGTTACGTTTTTGATTCTCAGAAACTCAGTGGGATCCCAATCGCAAATTATGACCGGTGACCTTTACTACGGGACCCACCAGATTCTTCTTCAAGTTCAGCATATTGCTGCAATAGGTGTATTTCAAATCTGATTTCTGAAGGTGTTAGGGATGGTACAGGAATATTTATTTTAAATCCTTTCACTGTTTACGTGCTAGTAGGGTTGACGTTTCTATTAGATCAAGAGACCGTTAAGGTATTAATCACGTTTTAAAAAATTAAAAATAAAATTAATCGAATTTTAATCGACATCTGATCTCCCATTGAATGTCTTTCCCCATTATAATGTTACTGTGCAGTTCATAGTTTCATAAAACAACTGAAGACAAATGCTTTATCAAAGGAATGAAATGTAATGATGGTTTATAAAAGGTTGTCGTTCTCGCACTACTCACTTGATACCACATACTATTTTTGGAAAAAGGGAACGCACAAAGGCAAAGCCATCGCTTTCACACTATTCCATAAATAAATATTTATATCGCATCCCAAAGCGTTCTGGTACGTATCCCGTGTCCTTCTCCCAAGCCAACGGTCTTTAAAAGCATGGCCTTGCAGGCCTCACGCATCAGGCTAGGGTAACAGCGGCCTAGGGCAGATCGACCGAAAATTCACCGTATGCGAATGGGGAAAAGAAAGTCTTAATGAAGAAGCTGCAAGGGAAAGCACATAAGGAAGTGGGGAGTTGGGATAAGGCAAGGGAGAGAAGAGGCAGGAAAGAGGATTAAGGTGAAACCGGGGGAGTGAGAGACGTACTCGTACGTGTAAATTGTAAACCGAATGTCTGTGGGAGCCCCCGGAAAGGAACCGAGAGAGGGGAAAAGCCGGGGGCAGGTGAGACCCAACGCCTAGGACATGATTCAAGGAGGAATTATGGCAGCGATTAAATTTTGAATAATCAATAGAATGAGGGGGAATCGATTGAATAAGGGGAACGTGTATGTCCGACTGAGTCACCAAACTCATTTCATAGGAAATATCTTGACGAGTTCTCCAATGATTTTCAGGATTTCAGCACGATCGGAAGACTCAGTCACAGGGCGTGCGAAAATGAGTTTTTTTTGGTATTTTATGAGGGTGACGAGTGATTTCGTGAAATCATTCAAGCAAAGAGTTTTCTTGATCAAATTGGGATATAAATTCATGGAAATATCGAAAGCACTCAGAAGTAATGACGTTGCATTTTCTATTATCACTTCAGCGAAACATAAGCTTATTTAACGACAGTTTTGTTATAGTTATGTCGTAGTTTTAGTTCAGACATTGGTCAGACTGAAGAATTCAGAACTGGAGCTGGAACTGAATTACTTCTGAACTACGACAAGATCGCAATTTTGAAGTCAGCCTTTAGGCACCTGACTCCCTTTTTCCCATTCTTCTAGAGAACGCATGCGAAATTTATAGGGTGGGGTACCAGGGTCGCTTTTTCTTTGGCCAGCAACTTAAGCATTTTTTTTTATTCCTCTGAAGCAATGGAAGGTACTGCTTATTAAGACTCACTTCAACTGCGCAATCCCATGTTTTAAAATTACCAATCTACAAGTTCCGCGCGATAAAGTCGTATTAAAAATAGGGCACCATAAGTCAGTTCAGGGGTACGATGGGTGATTCTCATACCCAACGCTAAATTGAAGTTCAGTTGACCCAAAGTCATCATATAAGGAAGTATTTGCGCAACTATAGGAGAGGCACTAGGGTAATGATGCACTTCACCCAAGTTATCTAAAAAATTTAGGAACAATTGAACGGATAATAATAAGCGATTCTTTTCATGCCCAAGAAAATGACATCTGCTGGCGTTGAACCCTTCAGAGTTGACCTTCTCATTGCGCGGTATTAGATAGGTAAAACACTGCAAACGAAATCCTGCTCTGCATTGGCCACTATCAGGAAACGTTTGGCGCATAGAGCTATTGCGCCATAAATATATTGACCCTTCGTGCCCCAACGGGAGTCAATGAAATTAAGTCCATTTTTCATCTAGAGTAATTTGAGATAATAGTTCCTACGGGCAGGCGTCAAACTACCAATTCCTCAAAACCAAATCCAGTAAGAATCAAGGCTTTTCATGAAAGGAATCAAAAAGCAAAAATCGAGACGCCACTGCCAACAAAATCGAAACACGTGACATCAACTGAAAAATGTCCATAAAATGTGCACTTTGGTTGGGCACTACTATTCAACTGCACATTCCTCGCACCTCAGCTGGAAGAAATATAACAGACGATAGGAAGAGAAACAGAGCCAGGAGAGCTATTAACAGCCTTTACCCATGGTGCCCCACTGTCCCCTACCCAGATTGCAGACCAAAGAAACGCGACTCACAAGTTCCTTTCTATTTCAAGCACAATTCCTCTGATGCAGGGTTGTTAAGATTTCGTGGAATTGCATTTGAACAAGCATTTGAAAGCTCTCACTGGTTTTTGTTTTCATACAGCATTATACGAAGTACCAAGTATGTCAACTCGTACGGTATTTTTGAAACTGAAGGCGAGGAGGTTGGTATTTCTGGGATGCGTGGAAAATCAGTTTTTTTTTTAAGGGACTAATTACTGCTTCTTCCGACGAATCGTTGGGTCATTATGTGATCATAGAAAGATGCATGGACATGTTTTGGCCATCCTTTCAGCATCTATTTGTTCATAGTTTTCCATGGAATCTGGGATCGACGATAACTAGAAGCCATAGACCGGATGCGGAACGATTAGTTCCTAACTCCGAAACTAAACATAGCCTGAATTTGACTTGCGAACACCCTTCTAATCCGCTTTACCATCTTAGAATCAAGGATTTTGTTGACGTGCTGAGTTAGTGGAGACTCGCCTAAGTACCTACGAAGCAGTGATTCGAGCACAGCCTCTATCAATCTGTTTCAATCAATGTTATCATCTCATGCACTTGAGGCCATTGGAGATCAATGACTTTTCATCTGTATCTCCTTCATGCACCAACCCTCGCATAGTTAGAAAATGAAGAATTTCTGAGTTAACAATTCTGTCTTGTACTTAATTCTTACTCAATAAGAGGGTTGAAACATGATGACAGACGCATCCTCAAGCAAGAATTTCTTGACTAAAAAAAAAAGAATTTAATTGAAGAGCATAATTCGGCAAAGTGAACTAATAATGGCGTGTTGTCTTAATTATTCTTAAATTCAGGGAATTCATCTTGGAAAAGACTGAAAAGGTGACGGAACTTCCGAAAGGGGTTTTTGGAAACGTGACATTCCAGAAAATCTCCATTTCTTCGACCGACTTGGCAACCGTGGATCCCTCAGCATTGCTTTCTTCAAAGGATCGACTTGAGGAAGTGTCAATTTTTTCCAGCGCACTGAAAGACTTCCCGTTTCACATCCTTCCTCAATTGACCCAGCTGAAAACATTGGACCTCTCAAGTAACATGTTGAATGCAGTACCGGCCTTCGACAGTCCTAGTCTGGAAATGCTGGATATTTCAGACAATGGAATTGAAACACTGAAGCCCGGATGGTCCATTCCCAACTTGGTGACACTGAGTATCAGTGAGTACAATCGTACATCAAATGCAAGAATATTCAATGTGTGTGTGTATACTTTGAAGCGTGAATGCCATTTTCCTCAGGAAAGTCATTGAAGAACGAAGTTCCCAAAGATTAGATTATCACATAATCATAAGTGACTTCACTTCACCATAGTATTAGCAGTATGAGATCACCGGTTGTTTTCCGGGCATTTTTTTCAAATGAAGAAAATAAATTATTCCATCATTTTCCCATTTTTACCTGGTAGGGTACAACCCCATCACGGCGCTCCCTGCTGGACTGGTCGAAGGAATGAAGAATTTGGCAGATTTTGATGCTTCTGATTGCCAGCTTGGACCGATTTTGAAGAAAGGATCCTTGACATTCCGCAGCGAGGTCTTGTCGAAGGTGTTTCTCGGAGGAAATGAAATCGTCAACTTGGAACCAGGAGCTATTACAGGTTATGCCCCTCTATACAACGATTTAAATGAAATATCACAAAGAACTCTGAAAACGCAGCAATTTTAAAATGATGATCAGGATTTAAGTGCTTTTTTACTAAAACGAACTCATCTTGATGATGCAACGCAATTCATTTTTGAGTCCTATGTAGGAATGTGAAAACCAATTTCAAAAGTTAAACTTTTCTTTAAGCTTAACCCAACCTCAACCCAACCTCAATCTCAACCTAACCTCAACCTCAGCCCAACGTCAACCACACTACCCCCCCCCCCTTTTTTCTCAACGGAACTCAGAACATTAGGTCTAGGTCTAACCGACGGACTTTCTTCCGGTCAGGCATGGGCCAACCTATAAGAATTAATCTCTCGTCTTCAAGACAACTCGTTGAGGACGTTTTAACGTTAGGCGAATCGCAGGCCTATTCAGTCTATCATGACCCATTCAACAGAGAACGTATAACGTTGGACCGAACGTAGCTCTTCGAGTTTCATGAGCCATTTCAGTGCGGTTGGGGAACATAAGGCCTATCCAGAGTTCCTCGAATCGTCTCGGCTCATTCTGAGGAGAAAGTGCCTTTAGAAAGCATGAGAAACTCGCTGGCCGGCATCACGTTCATTTAACCCCTTAAATGGACTCGCCGAATATGTGTGGTCTGGCACCTGCCATCTCTCAATGGAATCACCGCACATATGCGTTCAAAAGTTCCCAGTTAAGGGGTTAAGGATGTCCGAGTGAGATATCTTCGGTTTCCACCAAATCCATCGGGCAATACAAACCACCGCTTCAATCTTAGCTAATCCCATGAATTCAGTACAGTAAAGTTTCCTCCATTAAAAAGAGAAGATCCAAACAACGATACTAGGGCCGAAGAAGTCATGAATCTGATATAATGCCGACATGTTATCCGAGAACACTGTAGGATGGGACCGGAGTCTTTGCGCTAAGCCTAAATTAGCGGCTTCTAATGTCATTTTTCATGCCGAAATGGTACACTGAAAGCAAAAAAGGGGGACTTTTTGTCGCCTTCAGGACAATATCTTTATTTGGGAGTTTACTTTCTCCAGAAACTTCCCAGGAGGGGCTACCCAGGTGGTTGGAACGGAAAAAAAATACCGTAACGAAATTCACATCTCTCGAAGGCGAGAGTCTGTGACCTCCGCAAACCCGGGGAGATGGAGCTTCAAATTTGCTGGAGGGATTGTTTGCTGAAAAGGAAGAAGTGTGGAAATTTTATTTATTGTTGATGCTCTCAGAGAGGAATACGAGAAGGTTTAATTTTGTTGCTGTAAGGGGTTTAAGAAAGGTAATGGGCATTTATTTTTATTTTTCTATATTTTTCTGCCCCATTTTGGCAATATCGGATCAAAGCATATATGTATCATTATTCGCATATGAAAAAATTCAAAAGCTAAAATAAAGTATCTTGAAAATAAACAGAACTCTGTGTACGGAGTTTTTAAGTCTGTAATAAGCCTGCAATCTTGATTCTTCCAAAAGCAAATGAACAGCTGTATTAGGTCCTTGTTTTGCTAATATCATATTTGTTTCCTCCTTTGAAATGGCGAAGCTTATTTCAAGCGTTTTCGTTCCTTCAGACAACATTGTTTAGCATTTCAATATACGGCAAGAGCTGTTTTCAATGACCAAATAAGAGGTTATTTTAAAAACTTGCTTTCGAAAGAAAAGGATATTAGAAGCCACAAACATGAAAATTGTTTCTTTCCCTGGAATTGGAAGAGCGAAGGGTAACCTTCCCCTCTTGGGGAGAAAATGCTTGCTTCGCAAAGAGCGAATGGCTATCTCATTTTGTTTAGCTCCATTTTCGAAAGCACTGATCGAAATCGTCACGGAGCGTTTTTCCGCTGAAAATGCGATTCATATTAGCTGCTAGTCAACGATTCGTCCGCATACAGTATAATATAGATCTACGAAAGACCATCTGTTCTTGTGATTCCACGAAAAATGCAGTATGGATAATCATAGAGAAATCGCTGAAAACCAAAATATTCAATGGAAATCTGTGAGTTGCACGCTTCCCCTACCGCAGTAGTTTCATTTGTCCCAGTCGTTGTGTCCATCCGTCGTTTGACCTATGAGCGAAAATGCGACCCTCCCTTATGAAAAAAAAATTGTCATGTTGGGCATGGTGAACATGGCGGAACTGATGAAAGGGTCCCATAAAACTTAATCATAAAACGCGAAATGTCCCTTAGGGTTTAAATGCGTTTCAAAAGCGTTGACTCGCGTACATTTTGCGAAATTGAACAGAAAACGTGTCAGCATGGTCAATAGAAGCGGTAAATGTCGTTAATGTATTATTGACATTGTATTATTTCTGTATTATTCACCTCAATCCTGAAAAGGTACGAGGGGTGTTTACATAGTTCTGGGAATTTTCTTTTTATCACTGCAACGCCTGATGAAAGCCTACCGCAATGTTGGTCAAACATGTTTAGGCCTGTCAAAAATACGACTGCAAAATATTATTCACTGGGCATGCGTCCGTAAGAAGTTGCCAGTGTTCGCCTAGGATAGAATTTGTTAGCCATGGAAGACGCGGTAAATTCTCAAAGACCTATCATTTCATTTTTACGGAAAGAAGTCATTAGGGCTTCTGGAATTATTCAACGTTTTAAAGCTGTTTTTGGTGAATCTTCTGAATCTATAAGTACCATCTATCGTTGGATTGATCGCTTTAAGAATGGAATGATCGACCAAACACTGCTGTTAACGAAGAAAGTGTCGTCGCTGTGGAGAAAATGTTAACGGAAAACAGACGAATCACCATTCGTGAGATTGCTGCAAGTGTTTGCATCAGTTCCAGAAAAGTTCATGAAATATTACATGACCGTCTTGGAGTGAGCAAGGTTTCTGCACGGTCGGTACCACGGCTGTTGGGGCTAGAACAGAAACTCAACCATGTGGAGGTTTGTTCCAAGTTGTTGGCTCTACAGGAACTATATGGGGATCATTTCTGGCAACGAATCATCACGACAGATGATAGATGAATACCTTACCTTACCTTACCATGAACAAAAATTCAGTCCATGGAATGGCGGCCTGATGGCCCTCTGCTTAAAGCAAGGACAATGCCATCAGTTGGCAATGCTATGATAATGGTGTTTCGGGATTGTCAGGGAATAATCACGATTGATTATCTACTAAATGGTTCCACCATAAATTCACAAAATAACTATGATTTGCTGATGAGGCCACTGCATGAGGTACTCAAGAAAAAACGGCCAGGAAAGCTTCATTCCTGACCATTACTCCAGTAAGACTATGCGAGGCCGCACACTGTTCGCCTTGCAGAGGCCATTTTGTCAGATCTGCGCTGGGAATTGCTGCCATATCCGCCGTATTCTCCAGACCTGGCTCCCAGCGAATGTCATCTGTTTGGGGAAATGAAACCACCTTGAGGAATCCAAATTGAGTCTCTCTCGGAAAGCAGTTAAAGCAGAGATAAATGAGTGGATAGAACGTACTCCACGAAAGTTCTTTGAAGATGGACTAAAAGAAATTAGCAACTCGCTGGCAAAAATGTGTATAATTAAATGGGATTATTTTGAAAAATTGCACTATAATAAGGAAGAGAATTAGCCGAATAAAAAATTAGCAGAATTTTTTAAACACCCCTCGTCCCCGCGTATATAACCGAATAGCTCCATACAGCGTGTAGCAACAGTAAGTTTGATTTTCTATTCCCTATTCCCGTTTCAGGTCTCAAGGCTGACACGAAACTTCATCTACAGCAGAATATGATGACGGAATTGAAGGAAGACGCTTTCCTGCCCATGCTGGAAGACCTGGGCGAAAACGGTCGGATATATCTTTCCGGTGAGTTCCCGTCTCATCTGCTATACTTCCAAGTCTCAATGTTTTCTTCGTTCCAGACCACGGGTTCTTTTTCTAATCCCTCTGTCTTTTGCAGAGAACTCCATCAAATGCAGTTCTCTGCTTGCATTCAGTCTGAAATTTTGGCCGAGACTGAAGGGGATTCATTGCAAGTACGGAACTTCTCAACCTCCTCCTCTAAGAATCCTTCCAAATGAGGCTTCTTTCTTCGGGCCTATATGAATAAAGCGGTGCACGATTAGTCGATATCAAGCTCATAAATATATATATTTCAATGAATATATTCTCAGTTAATGTGCTCGTAACGGTCTTGAAAGGATATTTAAGGTCTTCCCTGAAACTTAGTCAGTATTTCTGATATTCGTTTTTTGGAAAAACCGAGGAAGTTACAAGAGTGAGGTAAAATTTATTTTAACGGTTGACAATATCGTGTCATTTGATATTTAAAACAGGGGGAATCCAGAGAATCCATTTCGAAAGTGGATTCTCTCGACTCGATGGAGCTCACAAGCCATTAAAACCTCTTAGCTGATGAATCAGTTTATGCGGTAAATGATTCCTTCAATTATATCGCAACCTTTTTTACTATAAAGTTATTTAACGGTAAAATCAGTGGTAAGTTTCAGACCATACTCCATCGAAGCTACGTTGAAGGACGTGGCTTTGTAGAATTGATTCAGGAACTTCATAACTCCAGTTTTTCTCCAGTTCCAACATGCCTTGTCCACATTCCGATGCTGTTTCACCCTGCACCTGCTCGATTCACGGGACCACCAGAGACGTAACCTTAGACTGCTCGCAAGCGAATAGCTCTGGGATCTTCTCGGCATTCCATGATGTTCCCTGGTTCTTCACTCAGCTCATGTGAGAGATTTCTCATGTCCGAAGTAGGGGGGCTGCAACCGAAGTAGGGGGCCGAGGCGATAAAAAAGAAAAACACTTTCGAGACAAATTAAACTCCCTCTAAGGGACGCATCGTGGGCGCAGACCTTTTTCTTTGAGGCTTTTGTGATATTATGACCAAAGAAATTCTTTAGAAAATCAAATTCCGTTCCCTTTGGACGTCTTCCATCCATTCAAGCGATGAAGTATTGATAGTATGAAAAATTCCATTTTTAAAGAAGCGTTTCTCCCTTCTCCAACGTTCTTAAAGAAAACGAATCAAGAGTTAAAAGACCTACGTGAATGGTTTTGGTTAGGTTTTTCTCCTAAGAAGGATGACTGAATCAAAGATCGACTAAGATCGGACTTTAACTGTGGAAACTGTCGCATTCTATTATCATTCTGTATTACTAGTTTCGTTCCTACAAGTGAGCTTGAAACGGCAGTCACATTTCATTCTCTTGTTAAATTAAATGTTTATTCATTTCATTCTCTTGTTAATTCATCTGGTAAACACTTGAGGAAGTTTTAATTTGGGCGTAGCCTGCTGGACCGATGCAAATATTTACGAGCCATTTAAATCATTCCTGTACCTTTCAAACGAACTTATGGATGACCACGAACTTCTGTTATCGCAAACTCCAGTTCATTCCTTTTGTCTATGAGTGAAAACTGTCTGAAAATAGCAAACGAAATCCGAAGATACAGTCATTTAAATATGCGGTCCCAGAATATGGAGTCCTACATTTTCCCATTGCCAGAGACTTGAAATACCCCAGAAATAAAGAAATTTGAAAATCAACCCCTAAAACATGAGAATAAAATCCGGCGAAAAAAGAAGTGGTACGGGCGTTGAAGTAGTTGAGTGTCTCTCCGTTGTATACTGCCTCGTTACTTGTCCATGAAAGGCTTTCTCTCATTTTTTCCCAAGGAACTATGGTCGACGCAGAACATTCCTCATTGAAAGCAATTTCGCTGTGGAGGATCTTCTTGAGGATGTCTTTGGGAATATGACCTTCGATGAAATACGCATTTGGGATACCAGCCTGGCCGAAATGGATACATCGATGCTGCTTTCATCCAAAGATCGATTGGAGATGTTGACAATTGGAAAGAGTCCCCTTGGAGAGTTTCCATTCCACATCCTTCCTCAGATGACTCTTCTAAGTGAACTCAACCTGGATGAAATTTCCTTGAAGTCAGTGCCAGCCCTGGAAAGTCCAAGTCTGAAGAATCTGATTATTTCGAACAATAAAATAGATGCACTGAAGCCCAGCTGGTCCACACCCACTTTAGAAAGTCTTGACATCAGTGAGTTCGATTATAGAGAATTCATGAATATGTGATGGGACTTGGAACTGTCATACACTTTCTTTCCCTAGTTATCCCTGCACAGTCCCGTGGCACAAAGTTCACGTCAAATTCACACAAGATATCCGAATTTCTCTTTAATGTCACGGAGAGTTGATACCTCGACGAAAGAAATTGTACAATGAATTTCTTAAGAAGTTGGAACATTTTCCCTTGTTTGTAAGATCCCCTCAATAAAGTAAATGAAGTGGGCCACGATGGATGCTTTTAAAATTCGAAATTCGAAAAATTCGAATTGCTTGATGACTAGGAAAGCGTAAGCGCACTTACATTTTCCATTGCAGGCTACAATCCTATTTCGGAGATTCCTCGTGGACTTCTCAAGGGCTTCAGGAATTTGGTGTCATTTGAGGCATCTCATTGCAGTCTGGGACCTACATTGCCCAAGGGATCCTTGACGTTCCGCAGTGATGTCTTGTCTAATGTGTCCGTTGGATTCAATGGCATCGTGAGACTGGAACCAGGAGCCATTACAGGTTAATTGTCGACACCCTGCTGACTCGGCTTTCAAATTTGATTTTAAATTAGCTCCACGTATAATGCTATTAATATCACATATCATAACTGATGAATACGGCGAAGAGAAGTAGAGATTGAAATTTGTATGTTGAACTTTGAGAAGGAATTGAAGTGCTATATGACGTCTAACAAAGAATGAAGACTGGGAAATCATGTTCCAATACAGTTGGTGTTTGCTGCATGACAATTTAAGTTAGCAAATCTAGTAAATAAATCGGTCGCACTCGAATAATGGATTCACCTGAATAATTTCCTTACATTTTAAAAATGAAAAGAGGGAATTTGAGATTGAATGCATTTGATGAACTGCGCTTTAATCCTGCCCTTTCTCAGTGAGTTTTCGTCTCCATTATATAAAAATAGCTTCGCTAGTTCAATTTGACCTAGATAACCAGAATGAGGCATGCACTAAAAAAACGACAGGAATCGTTCACCTCTCACATTACAGTATTTGAGAAGATTCTTTAATGTTTCTTTGTCTCCCTTAGGAATCTGACTCAAGAATTTACATCATTCTTAGCATAATTCTTTTAAGTTTGAAGTCCCAGGAGCAGATGAAGAGGATTCTTTGATGTCAGGACACACGATATATCCAATAGTGAGGTGAACTATTCAAAGGAAACAATAACATGCCAATATAATGTGATTCTAGGGCTTTGCTGCAATGCAAATAACTCCCATCTCCCGAAGCAATCGCATCGGAATAGTGTGACGAAAATAGGAAGTGCTAATGGGGCCTGTTGATGACTCAAACGAGAGCAAAACCATGTTTTGTGCAGAGTCACACTTGTTTGGGAACAACGGCAATCATCATTGTATGACTAAACTGATTTCTACCTGGCAGTTCGTCAATTGAATAAGTCTTTCAGAGTCGGGAAATTAAAGCCTGAAGAATAACAGTAAATTATTATTCCTCCCTTGGAAGTCATGGGGACATTGTGTGCATAGGTGATGAGATCTTGAAGCCTATTGATGTTATTCTCGAGATTAATCTGACTGCTGTCCGAGAGATTAACTTCAGTTCCCTGCAGCATTGAAGTTGGGTTCAATGCTTCAGGGAACAACCGGAACCTCAGAAAATTATTAGATTCACAAGTTCTGAAGGAAAAGCTTGATCTGTTTCTCAAAAAATCCTGAAACGATGGATTGGATGGAAAGAATAATTTAGGAAACGTTGAGAAGTCTCAGAGAAGAAGACCATTTCAGGTGCATCATTAAACCAGCTCCTATAGAAATGTATTCAGCACCTTAACTGCAAAGTCACCATACGTCCCCTTTGAGTGCCTTCGGGGCACGGAATATTCACATCAACTTCAGATCGCATAGTATGGGATCGATTATTTTCATGCGATGACGAAGTAGCAAATAAAATTCTAAAGTATGCCAATACAAATTATATTACATAAATGTAACTTAAGTTGAAAGAATTTAATGGGATATTAAAGCAATATGACTTTCAATCTCCAATAGTAGTCTTTTTCATAATAATTTGGGCTTTCGAGGATAATTTGCTCCGTATGCCATGGAGTTTTTTGTTCCTGGTATTTTCCTCCGCAGCAGAGTATAACAGAAAACCGGTTGTTCAGCAATGCAAACGCTTTTGCAATTTCAGGTCTCACGAGTGAGACAACGGTCGATCTAAGAGAAAACAGCATCACGGAAATGACGGAAGAATCCTTCCGTCCCATGCTTGAGACCCTTTCCCTGCCGCAATATGAGAACAACAATGCGTTCAAAGAAGACCCCGACACTGGTGAGGAGGTTGCGCTTGGAGCTGTTCTATTTTACTATCAATCTTTAACATTCGAGAGGAGTATCGGGATATGTAATGCTATGAATAGATATAGCATTTCCTTTAAACAGTAGTACCGCAGTAGGGTAGGAAGAATGACATTTTACATATCTGGGACCTGGTAATGTCATATTCCAAGCAATGAACACGAATGCATGAAATGATGAGAGAAATAAGATCCAGCAAAGAGGCATTGAAGGAGTTTTAATATGCTTCAACTTTTCAAGCTGCACTTGAAGAAATGCAAGCAGAACCTTACCAAGCAAGTCATTCTCCATCCACTGTGAAAACCTTCTTGACGGGTCATGGTTATATTAGCTTCGGATACGCATCTTGAGTACGTCATCGAATGCTTTTTGGAATAGCGAAACAGAAAATATGTATTAACAGACAACTGAAAAAACTGAATGAATCCTATTGAATTTAAATAAAAAGAATGTACTTCGTGGTATTGGAAAATAAGTTTTCCATGTCTCTAGAACAAAGACTGTTAGAACCAGTGTGACGGTACATATACTGATATGTACACTGCTTCCTGCTCTACCATCAATACACTGGCGGCAGGGAGCATGAGCAGTGACGGTGACAAAATGGCCACACTCTTGGAAGCGCACACAAACTGAAGTCAACAGTGTGTTACGGTTTTTGTGGGCAAAAATACATACACCCGTCGCTATCCACCGTCAGATTGTTGCCGTGTATGATGATAATGGGATAATGGTAAGGAGGAATGGTGCCGTGTATTTGCTGATGGTCAAATGTATGTAGGATGATTAGCGTTTGGGTATCCGACTTCATTCAAGAGGGTTGGGAAAAAATAATTCACCGATGGGACCTATTTATAAATGTCGGTGATGATTATGGAGAAAAGTGGAGTGGGAACAGGGTATCATATTAACACAGCGTTAAAATATGTTGGAAATATATTTCTCTTTTGAGAGACATGGAAAACTTATTTTCCGATATCCCCATGTAAATTGGTCTTTACCCTCCCCAATTAGTTTTTTTTTCATTATTATTTTAAACCTGATGTTAATCAATGAATGATTTGCGTCTTGTGGTATGTCATTTTTTTTCTTCGCAGTCGTTTTATCCCCGGCAGCGTTGAGCAGAGAACTGTTTCTTCAGTAATTCAAACCGTATTGCAATTTCAGGTCTTGCGCGGGAGGGATCTCAGGAAGCAGGAATCGGACGGTTCAATGAAAGCGAAAACAACGAGACGAACTCATTCCCACACTTGCTTGAGATCAATTCGTTTGGGTCCATTATTCTTCAGGGTGAATTTGACTAAAGTTTACTATTACTAACAAACTTCTTCACGTCATCTCACGATGTTGCCATCATATCATATCCTCATATCTGCTCTCCCTCTTTCCCTTTTTCAGGAAACCCGATACAGTGCCCTGCGTGGCTCGTATTCGATGCTGACTTCCTGACGTTCATAGAGATACTGAGAGGAGTGGAATGCAGGTCTAGAACTTAAGAACCTCCTATTCAAATCATATGAATGGGGCCTTTTTCTGTTTAAAGAGGTTTCAATGGCATGCTCCTGAGATCAGCTTCAGAGAGGAGGCTTCAACATTCCCGATGAGACAATCCTACGGTGTACATCGAATTGCCTTCTCAGACCTAACAGCTATGTCGTACATCAGAATGGTCGATGTACAATTTAGGCTATTTAGGCTTAGCTTGCTAAGATTAAACAAGTTCTCATTCCTGGAGGGAGTCTAGGCATAATTATTTGCAAAGGGGAAGGAAATATTGAGGCAATGTAGAGGGGAATGCACACATTTCACTGTTGCCTTTTATCCGAGCTGTTAAGCTGGCGAATATATTGGTTGAGAGAGTGGTATTACCTCCATCGAATGCTGTAGTTGCTATATCAGTTAATATGGCATTCGCAGACATGTGTGCCATTGAAAGACAAATTCACATGCAAAAAGGCACTGACGAGAATGGTCGCTTCGGTGAAATTGCAGAGCAAAAGAATCTAAAGGGCCGATCATGTCATCATGCACTACCTCTTTGCAATATAGATGGGAGGGTTTAAGTCGTAAGCACAATTTGCGTTTATTTTGTACTTTCTAGGTGCTTTGTTCCTCCGTCCCCACACAGCACAGAGATATCCCAGGGATGTCCCTAACTGGACGACTTGTCCCCATGTCTTTATAGGATATCCTGAAGACATCTTCTTTCGGACGGTTTCGGACATCTCGTAAGGGATGTCTTCGGGACGTCTTTTAGACATCTTCAGTCGATATATTAGAGATATCCCGAAAGGGACATCTTTAAGACGTCCTTAGTCGAATGCTTCTGGATATCAAGGAGGGGATATCTTGAAGATATCTTCAGTGCTCTCTGCCGCCTACAGTCAGGTGCACAGCTTCGACGGTAGATGTCTCCCGTGAGCCCTGATCTACAACCTCAGATCTTTTCTATCGAATTCATCTACCTGATTTGTCCTGAGGACAAGTAAGGATTTTCGTACCATACATAAGGAAAACTGTTATCAGGGAAAGTGAAAAAATTGCGGTCCGAATTTTAATTTATTCCTTTATATTCTCATTAATGATGTCTGATCGGTATGTCTGGACACAACTATATTGGTTGGAGGCCTAATCCCATACTGTTTTAAAAGGCACAAGACATTGTATCAACCGTGACCCCTCGTGTAAAATTGCTCATTTTCGTCCCTTGGAGATGTGTCTCCTATGATGGGGCCCTCTTTAGAAACGGTATTTTCCTCCGCCGTAATCGTCACTCTTCATTCGATCAAGAACTTTAGATTAGGTGATCCTAGATAAAATAGAGACATCTACGAAAGCAAAAGGTTCTCCTGTGCGGTAGGAAATTAGTCCATTGCGGACAGGAAGGCCCCTATAAGTACTGCCTGGGACTTCTCACTTGCCCCAAGGAGATATCCCTGGGACATCTCTGGGATATGCTATTTCTTCAAGAAAGGGACATCCTTGAAATATATCATTGGGCCCAGACATTTTGATATCCCTAAGATGTCCCTACTCCTTGTCTCTGGGACATCGCACTTGTCCCAAGGGGATATCTTTGGGATATACCTGTGCTGTGTGGGACGTGAATGGACTGGGACCTTATTAGGGTGGCTCTCACATTTTTAAAGAACCTGTACATGAAATGGTGTTGGAGTAGGCCAAATGCTTTATTTTTGCACTGTGGAGATAGGCTCTCACTTGACTGGCCTTGGGAGTCAATTATTATCAAATTGGAGTAGTCCAGCACACCTGGAATCATGCCTGACACCTTATATCAAGAAAATAGTTTGTTTTGTTGGGGTCTGTTCTCATTGCTCTCACTTGGTTGTCAAAGACCTCAAGAGTCAGATATTGTGCAAATATCAGGATTTTGCATTTTACTGGTAACTCCAACAAACTTCTCTTTTATAATTGCACATGAGACTGTTACTTTGAGAGCATGTTGCAAAACTCCGATGACACAAAAAGAATGGCTGCACAAAGAGGTTTACATGAATTGCATCACATCAAGAGGCCAAGGGAAATATCAAGAATTTTCACTTAATCCTGGTGAAAGGTAGTCATTCTCAAAGCTGTGTAATCTCTGCAGAGCTAGAATACTTTCAAGTGCTTTGTAGCCAACAATTAACTGAAGAATTCAGCCTGAACTACAATAGATATAATCCAAGGCAAGTCAATGAGTTGGTAGCTCCTGCTCTTAGATGAAGAACCTTTGTCTGTAGTACATCCTACTAGAGAAAGAAAGCATGCTTTCCACTAAATGCCACCTTCTAATATTCATACTTATAAATCATTGAAAAAAACTTCCTTTTCATTATCATTTAAATTTTGAAATAGTGAATTCCCATTTGAGTAGTCATGACTGCTAGGCCCATGATCATAAAAATGTGATGACCTTGTATTGCCTTCTTTGCCTGTTGAATCTTCAGCTCTTAGGACACTGAATTGACTCTCCCCATGCATCCCCACAATGCTGCTTTGTTTTCTGGGACATTTGGGAACTTCATATGAAGTGACCAATGACCGACTGAATGCTGGATAGCTGGCAGTAAATCACCAATAGAAAACTTGAAAAGGAAGTGTTCAAATTTAATGTCAGATTCTTCATTTATTCCTTTCTCACCAACTGTTGGAAAGGAAGAACAAGGGTATGGAAAGTATAAGACACTGAATATTGAGAAATGACATTCAGAGAAATTCCAAGCATGCAATTATAAAAAATTACATCACTTCAGTGGGAGGGTAATGGGATTCAACTAGAAGATGAGACAAAGCCCTTAATATCAAATCAGCAATATTTACATGTGACACAAGTAAGGGATACAATTTTACGAAGACACTATCTTAAAATGTCTGTGCAATAATCAGAACATAATGGAGCAAGAGACTGCCTTGATGTGGGCTGATCACATAAGTTCACTTTTACAGGACCAGAAGAGCCACAGTGCTCCTTTTCCTGTATTACTGATGATGACAGGGTGAAATGATTGATGTGAGGCTGCTATTGCTTCCAGTCTTCTGTGGAGAAGACTTGGAGTTGGCTTTGGAAAGGCAAAATCATCCTTGGAGAAGCTAAACAAAGGAAAAATATTGACTCATCAACATCAACACAAACTTGACCTTATAAGGTATAAGGTAATCCATGCATTATCATTCAATGCTAGTTTGAGAAAAAAATAGGAATTTAATTTAATTTTTAAAATTAATTTTTCCTTTAGGAAAAGGAAAAATTTAGGTACACTTGGGGTCGGAAGGCAGGACGCCTGGGAACACAAGGCGGCAAATGGGAACACCTCGCTCAGATTGGGAGATCTATTATGTATTTAATAGTGACTTCCTACGAGGTTCATTCGTTCCCTAATTTTCACTGGAATCTCTCAACTTAAAAAGTTCATTATGTATTGGGAATAGAGAGAAAATTTATACATTTTCGATAGTTGTTAATGCTTCCACTATACTTGGGCCTATGGCAACAGTGGCAGACAGTACATCATGGCGCCACATGAGCAATGCTTGATTTTCTTATTGTGCTCTAACCCACGGTATAGAGATGCGAAGCATCAAGTAGTGACGACAGCTCAATTAGGCCCCATGTTTAGTCCAAGCCCGGCCTGCCTTCCCATTCTCTCCCTCTCTGCAGCCACGAATGTAAACGTTTTTGCTTGTGGCAAAGTGGGGAAAACTAGACAAATAGGCCAATCGCCTTTCCCAATCGGGACCGGGTATTATACGTAGGGCCTACCAGGAAATGAATGATGGGAGTGGCAGATCTGTGCCTAGTCTGGAACTGTAGGTGGCAGTTCCATCGTCAATTTAATTGGATTAGAGAAGGGGCCATAAAATGCAGCTTTTAATGTGACACTCCCTTAAATTTCGTCACAACTCATCACATTTCCTTTCTACATGTGAATTTCCCCTCAAGAGTACAGCTTTTTTTCATCTTGATTTGAGCATGAAGGATATGAATTCATTGAAGAGACTCGTACGTGGACCAAAAAACCCCACTTGAACAAGTTGCAAGAAGACTTGGAGAACTCATGCTATCTCCTAAGTGGCTTTCTCCACTCAGAATCAAGTCTTGCCAAGTTAAGCTGTCAATGGATCACCTGGGTGGCCCATTGTTCCCAGGATTGGAAGGTCAGCAGTTCCAAAAAGTGGAACTCCAGGATTTTTTTCTCGAAACTTCCACAGGAAACAATGCTTGTAATTTGTATGATGGTACCATTGTTCTGAAGAATATCATAAGACAAGGGGATGAAGTATATATATTGGGGAAGTCCTTCATTGCAAAGAGAAGAGCTTATGATTTTCCATGTGAATCTACTCTTTTAGATGTTTTCAAGGTCTCCAATTTATCTACTCAGATATCAGCCTGGCATTTATCAGCTATGTCCAGGAAGTGTGTCTTGCTCCCTGAAAGGAACTCATACATCTTGTTGCCCTTGAGACATTGTGGTGAAGTGGGACACTTCATTTAGGCTGCATCATATTGCAAGAAAATGGAGGAAAAAAAATTTGCTCTGGCATCATTTGAGGATGACACAAATCCATCAGTGACAGTTGTGCCAAAAATTTGGTTTGATGAAGGATCTTTGACCTGTGCCTGGCCTAAGAAGAAGTATGAAGCTCGTCTCATGAAGTGGGTGAAGGGGAAATTTCTTCAGGATTCAATTCACTTTAAGTTTCTCAATGATGTTCAAATACTCAAGGAATATGGCAAGTCCCTTTAGGATATGTTTACATACTCTTTAAGCTGAATATGTTTAGTGTTCTTTTTATGCATATCTTCTTGTGTGTTCAAAATGACCCTCCTTTTGGGCATGTCAGTAGTGATGACAGGGTCAAAGGAGCATTGCTGCGCTCAATGCCTTGTAATGTCATAAAAACCTAGACATGGGTATCATTCAATCAGTAGCAGTTTCGGTGTTGTTGAATTGCCATGCCGCATTCTGATGAAAATCAGGGTTCAGATATTGCATGAGCCTAGAGCAGAAAGACAGTGGGAGTCTGCAACTCCAACCCTTCTCTGTTCAGAATTTATCCTAAGCTTGTTTTATCTGGTGACTATTCATGCTCCATTTGGAATATTATCAATACCCATTACCACAATTCTCTATAGATGTCATCAAGATAATTTTGGGGGGACATGAACTATACAAAGAAAGAGTTCGAACTCCTCCCACTCGTTTGAACATAACTCCTGCCAGAGCTGTATAAATGCCAAGTGACCCATAGTAAGTGATTGCTAACCCATACTCCACAGCCATGGTAGTAAGCACAATGCTGTATATACTTTTTAGTCCCAAAAATTAAATGTACACCTGTTTGGCATGCCCCCAGTGCTTCTTGATAATCTGGTAAAAAAAAGTAAAGAGTTGGTTAATGGTACTATGAACTTTGAGAAGGCTGGAATATTCTACCTGGATGAGTTATCTAGTAACTGTAAAGCCAGTTTTCCCTGCACTTTGTAGCATTGTTAAATTTGTGATCTCATAATTTCAACTTGGAATGGATGAGACTGTAGAGAACATTAAGTTGCAGAGTGCAGAAAAATTGATGAACCTTGAGAATTTCAGAAATTCAGTGGGATTTTATGATTTTGTGGAAATAGGTAATCTTCTACATCTTGGAGGAAAACTTTGGCAAATATAATTTTTTTTATACACATCTAACACTATAGAAGACATGCATTTTTACAATTTTTGGTGACATGTAGATCATCCAGTAAATGCAGATGGATGCTTTGGAGAAATGTATATGGTTGGGTGTGAGATGGAATTAGTTTTTAAATTTGTCATCAGTGAAGTAATTTTATTTTTGTCTAGCAGAGTCGTATGATGAAGCTTGAACAAACCTTGACAGGGCTGCTAAAGCATCAGACTTAGCAAGTGAGGTCAGTGATGTAGGAGAGCCCTCAAAGAGCAAGGAAGCCAAGGAAATATGAGAGTGAGAGTGAAGCAGAACTTTCCTCACCTTCATCCGACAGCACCAGAAAGAAAAACTGGAACAAGAAAGGAGAGGCAACAGGCACAAAGTTTTCAAAAATTAATTTACCATCACCTCCAACACCTCTGAGGAAGGCATTTTACCCAGTCAGTCAAGAACATGCTCTGTTTGGTGGAGGAAGCATCTTATCCCAGCATGTCCTCACCTCTAGTGATGCTTTGTATGGCAAGTGATCTTGCATGAAGTAATTTATATTTTATCCACTCCAAAGCATGCCTGATTGGGTGTGACAACTCTGAATAAGGAATTGAGGGATTTCATTATCATTATTCATACTAGGGGAGAAGGCAGCTGGTTTATCAAGAAGTCCATGGAGTGGAGAATATGCATCCAAGCAAGTTTCTTCAGGTGAATTCAACACTTTCTTGCTAGATGCTCTCAAATGAGCTGTTTTGTCAGAAGTTTAGTTTTATTACCAATATATTACTTTTCTTACTTTTGTGTCTTCAGGGTATGTATGTTCCATGATGCCTTATTCTACACCTGGAGCTTCAGCTGCTAATGGTGGTGATGCAGAAAGATCAAGGCAACAAAATATCTCCCAGTCATCTTCCTCATCTCCATTGAAACCAATCGAGCAATCCCAAGATATTCCAGGTGAGGTATTGAGACATTTTTTTTATTGTTACAGTTGTTTCCATGAATGATTTAGAATATATTTGGTTTCTTGTGTATGGTTCAATCACAAATTTTAAGGGAGAGATGGCATTAGTGAGGGTATAGCAGAGATTATGGTGCTGAGTGTGTATACTAATGCCACCTATATTACAATTTTTTGGATGAAGTGTCTTTGCTGCATTGCTAGAATGAACCTGGAAGGGTATAAAGAGACTTGTGCCGATTAAGCTTTTCTATTTATCTAGAGAGTTTAAGGTGCCTTAACCACAATATATAATGGTAAGACACCTCATCCATATGCCCTCATTAACTGGTAAAATGAATAAGACATTTTTATCCCGACTTGGCTCCCCATATGAGAACAACTTATGTGATAGATATGGAAGTTCTGAAATTTTCTATCTTAGAATTTTGCTTTTCTTTATCACTCCTAGGCCTCCTGAAGAAACTCCTATATGTTGTCCAAGATATCAATAAAAACGTTGCTGTTCAAGGGACAGCACTAGCTAATGTACAACTGAGTGTGAAGAAGATGATACCACCTTGCAATGAGCTTCAATTGCCTGTTCAGTTCCCTTTGGATACTCTCAGCTCACTGGAAATAATGGAAGACTTTTTAAGTCACCCTGCCAATGTTAATGCCTTGGTAGGTTATTACCAGGTGGTCTCTTGAATTTTGTTTCCTTTCTGAAATATCTGAAAGTTCCTTGCATTAGTCTGAAAAACGAAAATATATTGTGCACAATTGCATTACCAAAGACCTGGAAAGAAAAGATTTTTAATAATGAGTAAATTATACAAGGTGAGTCAAAAGTCTGGAAAAATAAGAAACTGAGCTCAATATGTGTTTATTGCATGAAATGTTACAATATGTGTTCTTCCAGTGCGAGTTGGTATCACTCCAATAGCGGTAATTGTGACGGTTCACTGCACTGTAGAATACATATTGTAGCATTTCATGCAATAAACACATATGAGCTCAGTTCCCTATGTGTTCAGACTTTTGACTCACCCTGTAGTATATACTATCCTAGTCAATGACCTTGCTTGCTTGGGTGGCTCGAATTTGCATGAAATGACACGACAGTTGATGCAAATGTGCTTCACAAGTGGTCTCCTTCATACTTCAGTTTTGAAGGAGCCAGAACAAAGATTGCGTTAAAAAAAGTGAAGATGTGCCATGTGGTTTTTGGTATGTTATCTCCTGTAACTCTCCTAAATAAATTTGGGTTGACTAGCACTCCTTAAAGGGAGTAAAAATTATACCTTTGATTGGGCTGACATGTAGGACATGCATTCATTGCTTTTACTTTTTCTTGAGTTTCCTTTCCTCTGTCATCTGAAATATGGATTTTCGTTTTCTTTCAACAATGGATTGTGAACTATAACTTCCAACTGCTGATGTTTTTTCAGAAGCAGTCATGCAAGCTTTCAAAGATGCAACAGAACACAAAGTTCAGGGAGACATCAAAACTTGCCTAAGGAATGCACCTGCAAAGTGGACAAAGTAAGTTTTAATATTTTGGTGAACAAACCTTGTTCTTTTTTGAGTAGAAGTCATATGGGAATCATTCTCTTAAGTGAGGAAGGTGATCTGATCTATTCATTCCTGTGGAGTGGATTCAAAATCAGAGTCATCTCTTTCAATGTTACAGAGAGCAAGCTAAGAAGATGAAGATGATGAAAATGAAGATGAAGCTGAAACCTAGATGAACACCTGAAAGCCTGTGCAAGACTTCAACCCCACCCACCTCATAATTCAAAATAGCCCCTTCTCTTCCCAAAATCGCACCCTTTTTTTGCCTGAAAATAGGTATGGGCAGGGCCGGAATAAGGGGGGGGGGGGGCAAAGGATCCCCCCAAGATTCCTATGTTCCCTCATTTTTACCCAACTCTGTATTAAGGTGAATGCAGATGAGTGAAAAAGGAAAATTGAAGAGTTAGAGGAGCAGGAGGACGATGTTTGAAAGCGTAAAGCTCATGAGAAGTCATAGCTCCAACTGAGGGAAGTTGAGGAGTGGGAACTACCATGGCGTTCAAAATGCTCGTGTCATTAGCATTCAAAGCTCCTGAACCTTCGAACTTTGAATATCGGTATGCTAGGTATCCATGAATGAAACTTCAACTGCAGGAAAAGGAATAGACCATGTAGATCTGGTTGAAGAATTCTTTATTGTGTTCTTCATCGACGTGTCTTCCGACGTGTCCTCAACGTTCTGGATCCTCCATATGTCTGTTCGCAAGAGCGTTCTCATATCCTTGGCGGTAACCCAATAGGTACATGTTGATTTCTCTTTCTTGCTCTTGTATTCCAATCGAGATGTGCAGCTGTAGAGAAAAACGTTTCACTTCTGGGTGAATCACAGGAAATTTTTTTCTTTCAATTTGATGCATTTGATACTGTAACTTATGACATTCGAAATTATTATTATTTTTATATCTTAACCTTTGTGTGGATGGAAGATGCCCATATGTATGAACAAATTTTCATCATCAACCGTCTGCAACGAAACGCAATTGATCACAAAAATGCAAATTCCAAGAAACGTCAGAGGCGCACCAGAGTCCCACCAGGGTTCAAGATCGTTCATTTCAATATAGCTTTACGAAATATGCAGAAAAAACGCAGGACTCTTGAGTCCCGACAGGATTAACTCTTCTCCGATTTCTTTCTCTAGGGGAATTTTTGAAGAGCGCGCATAGCTCGGAGAAAATTACCTGGTATTCTTTGCTCGTTCATTTACTTGAAAATGTTTTGGCGTGAATCAAAAGTGGAGAGAGCAGAAAATGTTTTCTTATAAAATTTAAGCATCTTGCTCATTAACCTAACGGTACAGAAGCCGTTTGCTTGGTCGATGTTTGAAGAAAAAAACCGTAGCAATCGGTTCTAATCGTCTTTTGCTGGGTTCTAAAGATGGAGGGGAGGTCTTTCGTGCATTTGTGTAGGGGGATCTCAGTCCTTTATTATTGCGTTGATAGGAAAATGATAAGGAATCATGCTGGACTGGACGAGTGGGAAATATATATATTTCTTTTAATCCCAAGCGTGCCGTAAATAAAGACCTTAACGGGCCCCCCTTCAAGGCTCTGCTGACTAGAAAGACTTTCATTACTTGAAACTCGACTCGTGACAGGAGACGCAGTGCAGTGGAGGGCCCTTTTTGGAAGAGCCTATCACGTGAAGGTATTCCGCGCGGGAAGTGTGGCTAAAAATTTTCCTAGGTTTTTATGTTTTCTGCATGACGTCAGTGGCTTAGCCAGGATTTCACAATAGGGGGGCTAAGTGGAACGGTGGGGAGGGGGTGGGAGATGGGGTGTGCTGCATTTTGATCAGAGTTGGCGGGGCTTGAACCAAACTTGGGGGGGGGGGGTAAGTAAGATGCCTAGGATATGTAGATTCGTTCGGTGCGGGGATTGGGTGGGTGGGACTAGTGAATGAGAGGTATGCCAGGTATGCAGAGTTCGTATCTTGGAGGAGCGACTAGGGGAGCTATAGGAAGGCTCATTAGCGTGGAGGAGGAGGTAAGAGGGATCAGGAAGGAGGTGGGCGAGATACAGAAGGATGATTTACTGCCGAGGCTAGTTAGCATGGAATAGGCACTCCAGGGGCTTCCAATCTGTCAGTGCACAAATGAATCTGTCAGTACAGGACACAATTAGCTGAATACTTGGTAGTGCCTTTCCCAGGCTACACTTTTCTTTGATAGTCTTGTTTTAAGCCTAGCCCTCCCCCCTTTTTTCGCTTTTCCTTCATAGGCTTGAGCTCTTGCTTCATTAAGTCCTGTGCTTCTTGCCCCACAAAAGGTTGGGCATTTTCTGTTGCCCTTGGGTAGTTTCAAACAATTTCGGCACCAAATAACTTCTCTTATTCAATCTGTACACCTTGGTTGGGGGCAGTTTACTGCCCAGCCAGGTAACTGCCTATTTAGCCAATATCTTTCTTTAATATTAGGTCCATTACTATATATATATATATATACACAAGGAAGCCCAATCGATGGAGTATGTTTCATTGTTGGGATAACCAACAATTCGAGTAGACTAATTGTTTTAAAAACTCGTCTCGCTTCAGCTTTCCTGTGTAATTCTTAGCATAGGGAGATCTGTGAATATGCCTTCAGCAATCATGAGTACCCACACAAGATTTTAAACATACACAACTTTCTATTTAGTTTATCACCAATTGTTTGAAAGAAAGGATAGGAGGTATGAAAAGTATAGGACACAAGATGGCAAATTGAAAACCTTCGACTGTGATAAGCATACAAATATCTTCAAAATAAACTCACTTTTACAGCAGAATTACGAGATTCATTGAGAGTATGATACAAGCCCTTGTTGAATACACTATATACATGTGACAAAGGTAGGAGAATTATTTAAATTAAGTCATCATAATCTGTTCTTTGATGACACTGAACATAAACTGTGACACTTCTACAATATGCTGAGTGAATGAAAGTACATCACATTCATATCAAAACAAAAGAGATATTAACATACGTTTTGCTTTTCATTCTGTATTTCTAATTAGATAATAAATGGCTGAGCAACAAATGTTGGCAAAGGATGCCATTTATAAGAGGCTTCAAACAAACTTGCTAATGCAATACGCTAGAAATGTAGTCCTCTATCATACCATTGCATTTCATCACCCCTGCCTTGTGGTAACTGCTTAGGAACTGCTGTCAGGGAGGCAACACAACAGAGGTTGGATCCACTTGGCCAGGTGTTGGATATAGAGATCCACTTCTACTCACAACTGGCTGTCATGGAAGGAAAGGACAGGTGCTGCAAATAATGACAATTGAGAGAGGCAAATGCATAGCCCTAACTTATGCAATGCTAGCACTTAGCCTTCTAAACAATGTGCAATAAAATACCATGATTGCACTAAAATCACATCAGATAGATCTGGATATGGGCCAGACACACAGGCCCTGTCACCAGTTGCCTTGTACTGGTAGTGTATCTTGTTGATACCTGGGCGTTGGAGCTGGAACGGAACGGAACAGAACAGTAAACTTGAGTTGAACTTTTGATTTCAACTGGAACGGAATGTTATGAATGAGGGAGAAGGAACAATATAATGGAAAGAAACTTTCTGATCATACTGGTTTGTAACAGTTTATATTGTTAGCCTGAGGGGCCACCCATCATACCAGCATATCAAAGCTGACACTCGCGTTCTGAGTCATGGCAGAAAAGGGCTTCTCTTCGTTGTCATCATTCTCTATCAGTCTTAATCAGTTTCTTCTTTCACCTTGGGACATTGTCGGTTATCCCTGAAACTTTCACTCATGAATTATCAGGTGTGGAAGGCATGTCTTGTGTTGTACCTCGAAGATGTCACCTGAGTGGTGTATGCGTATGTTCTACATTGTAGTTTTCTATTGGATTATTTTCACTCTTATGGCTATCCCATGAGCAGTACTGTATGACATGCACCTCTGGTACAGTAGTGATATTTGATGCAGAAATGGACAGGGAGGCAGAATTCGCACAAATGGAATAGCGCCGAAACGGAACTGTCTACAAGTTTGCAGTGTCAGAATAACGTCGACAGGAACAATGCTGGATGGAATAGTGTCGACTGGAACAACGCTGAAGAAAAAAATCCCAGAACAATAAATGATGCAAAGAAACAAATAGAAAAGATGCAAACAGGAAAGAAGTCTAATGCACAAAATTGGAAAAGAGCTAAAATGGAATAATGTCAACAGAAACTGCACCAATGGGAACTGCATCAACAGGAAGAACACTGAATCTGAATAAGAGCAACTGGAATAACGCTGACTGGAACAACACTGAACGGAACAGCACCAAACTGGAGTAGCATAGAAAATCCCCTGAATTAGTTTCATGCAGGTAAAACAGATGTCACATGTTTCGTATCACAAGTGTGTAAGTCAGATATCAAAGAACATGTTCAACTGAATCATACACTATCTCCCTTTCCTTAACACCACATTGTCTTTGCACTTAGTATTTAAACTTGAGCTGCACCACACCTTCAGTACTTTTGATGCAGAAAAGTAAAACTAGGTGACACTTTTGATCGAAGGTATGCAGTCCTACACATGAGTAAATTTCTTTACTTTTCCAAATGGAGCACTTGCAGAGCTTGTTCATATCACACATATGAGTGTAAGAAACAGAACTGCAATTGCAATATGCACAGTCGGAAAGATGAAATACATTAGAAAATAAGACCCCATTCTGCAACTACGAGACGAGAAACAGTTTATCCTGGAGTGATATTGATGTCATGCCATTTGATCAACTGCACTAAAATTTATTTTAAAAAATAAAACAAACCCACCTTCAGCACATTTCTTTAAAGTAGATAGTATGTACAATGCCATGCAAAAATTCTGTTGATTGCAACTGGGCTGAAGGATGAGATGATTACACACTCTGGCTGCATCGTGTAAATTCTCAAGTAACAATTGCTCAGGGGCAGGGGCAGGGGCAGGTAGAGAAATTTTTCATGGGGGGCAGTTTCCTAGTTCCTACCAACCCCCTCCTCTCCCCCGGCCTTCCACCACTCCCCGCCGTATCACCTTTTTCATGTCTCTTATGGGGTAAAAAGTTCAATACCTACTTCACTGGTCCCAGCAAAAATTATTGTAGAAGCTATAAAAAAGAAAAAAAAGGAAATAACCTGGCAGTCACCCCCCACCCCACATCCACCACTGCATTGGGGTTATGCTATATTTTTTATGGTATCTCCCTCCTATCCACTTTCACTCCTTTTACCAAGGGGTGGCTAGGATCAGGATTGGCTCCTCTCCTCAATCCATAGTTCAGAAAAAGCCACTTGGAAGAAAGACCCCCAGAATTGACAAAAGCAGAAGAAAGCCACCAGAAGTGGTTGATTCATAATCATTCGTTTATACACAAGGTGGGCCAAAAGTCAGGACATTGGGTTAAAATTTACTTCAGCAAATGTTCAAACTGTTCTCCTTCATCATAATAAATTAATTATTACATAATAATAACAAAATCATTTATAATATAATGAATAATTAAAATATTGGGTCGATCGGAAAGTTCTGGCCGTTTCGAGAATTTTCCAGAAAAAAAATGTCTGAACTTTCTTGAACCTTCCACAGTAGCAGTATATAAAGGGTGTGTGGGCGTGATTACACGGCAGTTGCCTAGTCGCTCAAAGCCTATAACCATGACTTCCAAAATCGACTTTAACAAGACTGCCCAACGTCAGTGCCTTCTTTACGACTTCCTATCTGGCATCACAGCAGCTGAATCGAGTCGCCGCATCTGTACTGCATTTGGCCAAGGTGCAGTTTATGAAAGGACAGCGTGACGATGGTTCAATCGTTTCCAGTCTGGAAATTACAGCCTCGAGGATGAGCCCAGGTCAGGCCGCCCATCTGAAATCGACGACGAGCAGTTGCAGCACACAGTGGAAGCCGATCTGAGGCAAAGTACCCGCGACTTAGCGACAGTACTTGGCTGTGCCCAGTCCACAATCGTGACGCACCTGGCTGCAATTGGCAAGAGCAAGTTGGGTCAGTGGGTACCCCATGATCCGACCGACCGCGAATGCTGTGCTGAGGTGTGCAATTCACTGCTGTTGTACAAGCGCATAAACGACTGGCTAGATTCTGTAGTCACTGGAGACGAAAAGTGGATGCTGTACGTCAACTACCGACGCAGGCGCCAGTGGGTCGATGCTGATGCCCAGCCAGAGCCGGAGCCGAAAGGTGACCTGCACCCCGAAAAGTTATGTGGATTTGGTGAGACGTGCAAGGTGTGATCTACTTCGAGCTGCTCCCACCCAATACCAGCATCACCGCTGCCTACTACTGCGATCAACTGCAGAAGCTCGCCGACAAACTCTGCACGGTGAGGCCAGGGCACCGTCATGTTCGATTCCAGCACGACAACGCAAGGCCGCATGTCATGAAGATCACACGGCAGAAACTGCTGGATCTGGGCTGGGAGGTTCTGCCTCACCCTCCGTATAGCCCAGATCTGGTGCCAACTGACTACCATCTCCTCCGCACTCTGGACAACCATCTTCACCAGAAAAGGTTCAACGATGACACCGAGGTTGAAAACTGGCTGACAGAATTTTTCGACCCACAGCCAGCTCAGTTTTACAGGGATGGAACCAGGAGTCTGCCTGATCGTTGGCAGAAGGTGATTGACTGTGATGGCAATTCCTTCGTTGAATTAAAAAAAAAAACTCTGTTGTATGGAATGTTCTTGAAACGGCCAGAACTTTCTGATTGACCAAATCATTGAAATCTTTTAATGCCTATGGGCTAAAATAAGTGGTAACCCTATGTGTCCTGACTTTTGGCCCACCCTATATATTTATACATATTAGATGATTAAAGACATTCACTTAGTGGCATTGAGGTGCATTCATGCAGGGATATGGCTAATTATTATCCATGTTTTTAACATTTAAGGGTGAATTGCCATCAATTACTCAAGTAACACAGTACTAATTCTTCATTTTCTTTGTGAATAAAACGATGGAAAATGCAAAGCATCGCTAGAGTGGAAGCACTTCTATCTATAGAAATGTTCTTATCCTACATTCATTACAAATGGAAGCAGGACTCAGCTTTGAACATGGTCTCATCTCAATACGAGGACAATGCCTGAACAGACTTTGGGAGGATGGGGGGTGGATTGAGGAGGGGAGCTAATCCTGATCCTCTCCACCCCCTGGAAAAGGAGTGAAAGTGGAGGAGGGGGGATGTAAAAAAAAAAAACCTTACATATCTCTGGAGTAATTAATCAAGAACAAGTTCCAAGAAATATTGAGAGAATGCTTCGTCTCATCCTGCAGCACAATCAATGGATTTCCTGTGTGGTTGACCATGCTATCACCTTTAAGAAATGTGCTCAAGCTGCTCATATGACATGATATCTGATTGGAAAGAAAGTTCTCGGAATTTCATGAACAATCATTACAACCCAGTTTATTTAAAAGCAAAATGATCTCAATCATGAATGTAATCACCTCTATCACTTCACGCCAACGTTTATGAAAGTTGTTCCGCTCGATATAGAGTCTTTGATTCGCAAGTCGCTGCTCGTTGATATTCAGCTCTGAGTAAGATTGATTCCAGAGCTCGAGCATTTTCTTCCGGTACGCTCCTGGCGCATCGGATCGTGCTTGATAGTAAGCCCGCATGACGTCAATGTTCATGGATTTTGTCCAAGGGAAGATGTCTTCCAAATATGGTCAATAAGGGTTGCCAGTGTATTCTCATTTTGTATTCTAATCACATTTGCAGTCAATGCCATAGAACAGCAATTTCCAAACTTTTGACTTACCACTTGCCTCCAGGGTGCATAGGTGGCTTACTGCCACTTGTACGACACTTGCCTAACATGTGAACCAAGCCATAAAATTGATGGAATGACACATTAGGTTGAAAAAATTATCAAGTGTCTGTTTGGAAGTCTCTTTCATACCACCTAACATTGCCACACATACCACAGTTTGGAACTGCTGTTGTAGAACCTCTAGAGATAGAAGTTGAGCTCCTGTTACACATCACTCTTGAGTTCCAGAGTTTCATCAACCTATGCATGCCTAATCCGATGAGATTCTCCAATTTTGTAAGATATGGCCATACTTTTGGTATGCCCCTCGTGGGATTAGTGAGTCATTTGCTCTTGATATCTACTTATATTAGAAGATAAATGGCTGGGGGGGTTGGTTCAATTTTATTACATGTATTTTAGAGTTTCTATTCCACATTTCAATGATAAAATCCCTCAAAGTGATCACATGCAATCATGACAACCCTCTCACCCCCATTTAAATAAGAGTGTATGGCAAGTTTTTCCATAAATATTCAACCTACACTCTTGAAATTTGAATAAATTTCATAGCACACTATGAGCTAGTCTGCCAAATTTATAGTTTTAGAGTTTTGTTCAGCATTTGAGTCAAGAGGAAATTGCCTCATTCTACCTTTCATTATAAAGTGATTTTTACATCCTTTTGCACATTCATGAAATGCAGAATCGATATATGACTACATTATATCCCTCATATCATGGTAGTTGCTCATGCATTAAGCCATGATGCCAAGTGAAACTTCTTTATTTAGAGAAGCCCTCTTTATCATAGCTAAGGGGTAGTAAGGTACATGTGAATTTAATGTCTGTTGCCATTGATTTGATATGATGTACATTTTTTTGTTTTTCAAGAGGTGTTCTGATATCAGGTTTAAGATTCATAAGCTAAAGTGGCTGGAAACACCAAAAAAGAAAGAGGAGAGTGTCCATGACCATCTGCAATTTGAGAAGTAAGGAAATGGAATATATCACGATAATAGGAGATGGGCCTCTAATGCCAATAGGACTTCCATTAGAAGACAATGGAATGCTTTTGCTGGAAAAATTTGCTTCACAGTTTCCTGGCTCATGTGGCCTCATATATTGGAAACCTAGGAGTCCCATCAGTGGGGTGGTTCACCTTGTTGATGGTAGATTCCATCCACCTGAAGAAGGCTGGGAGAAGTATGTCTACACCTGCATTTCCCCAAGAGGTGGGTCCAAGATGTGTATACCATAGCATACCATATTTTGAGGTTAAGGGAACTATGGAGTTACAGAATTAATTCAGATTGGTTTGTGAGTTCCAAACAATCTAGGCTGGAAATGATCCCCTTGTTATTTCCCCGAGTCCTGACTTTTGATGCACCCTGTATAATAATGATGGAAACAGATATATATGGAACTGGTTCAGCATATGGCATATATGACTAGATGCAGCACTCTACATATTCCAGTAAGAAGGGCTTTTATTAACAATTTTTTTTGGGATGACCTAGAAAATGTGCAATTCAGAATATGTGTACTACTCCACCACATATCAACTGTGTGGACCTTGCCTGTCTTCATTTTCGATAGGCAGAAAGGTAGCAGGATTCATTGAAGCTGTTTTTAACAATTTTTTTGATACCCCAATATACAGGGTGGGGCAAAAGTCAGGGAACATGGAACTCTTAAGAGAATTTAATTTTCAAAGTGACTCTTTGATGTCAGCACTTTCCCATATTTCTTTTTCATCAATTTGGCATACAATAATTGAAGTCCAGTGAAGAGTGCTCCTGCTGCATCAAATGAACAACTGTTACTCATTGCAATGGGTGTCATCTGATATATGAAGGGTTTTGAGGGACATAGCATTAGAGGGACATGAAGGGAGAAATGAAGTGTGCAAAAAGGAGCACTCTGGTTGCACAATGTAGCCTAGGTATGCTACCATAAGGCTTGTTGAGGGCTGATCTGTTCTGCATTTCTGGGATGCAACTTGGTGTGGCCCTGAACTGGATATAACTTTTAGTTTCTTTTTTTTTGTATATCTGTTACTCCCTTCTCTCTAATTCATGTTTTGACTTACTATAACCATTAGGGAGTACCTTTGATTCTGGTGTCCTGGACCCCATCCCTCTGCTACTTGCAACAATATTAGATGATTCTTTTAGGTGGGAGGTATTTCTCATGAAGTGAACGTTAAATTGAAACAAAATTTTCTCAAATCCCCGTGCTACAGTCGTCTTGAATCAGATCCCAAATGAAGCTGTATTATTGCATGAAAGTGACTGAGTTTTGCCACCTGGCATCAAGTAGTCATTTCCTATACATCATCTGCAGGTGGAAAATCTACTGGACCTATCTATAAGTTAGTTGTCAATTCAGTTATCAGGCTTTGTGTTTCATGTGCTATCACCTTTAGGAAAATGGCCCTGGAGACTTGATTTGGACAATCTTGATGCAAGTCTGCAGCAACTCGGGATCAAACTGCATCAGTTTTTTCTCAAATCTGACCATTCTCAGGAGTCTGGCATGACCTTGGAGGGGCCAGTAAGTACTCTGTCTCTGGTCACTCTTCCCATAATAATCTCTGGCCTTGGAACCTGTATTTTCTATGTGGGAAACCAGGTTCTAGGTGAAGGAAACACTTTATATTGATCATTTTGGTAAGTTTCTGGGTGATTCAATAGATAAAGCAATTTATATTATTATACATGTTTTTCAGGGAACAGGACTGATTTTTTCCCTCATCATTTGATCAAGGAAAATATATTGTTATGCCAGAGCATAGCATTGCATTTTCCTGTAGCTCCTGTTATTCATATCATTTTAATTGAGGTGAGCTTGATCCAAGGAAATTATTATTTCATTTGCAAGATCCATTTCAGACCAAAGTGGTTACCAGGTTAAATTCTTAGGCTATAGCTACTTTTCATTGTGCTGTTAAGTTACTTCCTGCAGTGTGGTGTTATTGGCAAATAAACAAAAAATAAATGAAGGTCCTTCATTCCCTAAAGTAATCATTAGCAAAAGGTAGAAAATTTTCGAAAATGTATTATTGTAAAAATTTGTGCTATATGGGAGTAAACCTCAAAAGTAGGATTCTCCTTGAAATCATCTTTCCTATAGTTCCTTACCTTAGAGAATTTTAGATTTCACTATCTGCCTGTTTACTGGAATATAAACAAAAAAATTTTTATATCTCCCAATAAGGTATTCCCAAAAGGGAGACATATTGAGAGGATGATTCTTCCTTAACCCTTTTTGTACTGATTTAACCCTTTGTGCCCTGTCAGGACTTGATAGTCCCACCTATGTAGAATGCCTATATTCCTCCCATTTAAGCTTGCAACTTGACAGCACCTACAAGTCCCTGTGCATTATGGTGTATCTGATCACCACTAGATGACAGAAACTTCTTGAATATATTCCCTTGAAGATATGTAGAAATGTTATGACTCATGCAACTGTGAGCACCATTACTAGTTGAGGAAATAAACAGTGAATAGGTTTTAGGCCCTGATGGGACTTGTAAGTCCCAGCACCAATAAATATTGTTATACAAGAATAAAAATTATTTTGGCTCATTTTTCTGTTAAAAGAAATCTTCCTCAAGAATCTAACTAATAACAATGAATAAATTAACAATTCAGAGCATAAAGGGTTAAACTGTGATCTTCTCCCTCCTGCATACATTCATAGGCCCAGAGACCAGTATAGATACATCCTGAACATAATTGTTATGTTTGTAGTGCTGAAGGGGTTTAAATATGCATCTCAACAGGTACCTGTATACTAAGTTTCAAATTTAAATCAGTACCCAGAAAACTACTTTTATGTCAAATTCCAGTTTTCAATATTTGCCTTATTCAATGTTGCAAAAAATGTGTCATGACAAGTCTTAAAAGTAAAATTTTTATTAAAATCATTACTCAGAGAATTTCTTGTCTGCCTAATTTCAGTTCTTTCCTTTTTGGTAAACCAAAATAAAATTGGAAGTACTTCCCCACCATAATCTGCCCTGAGGGGGTATATATCAAAAAGGTAGGATTTTTCTTGTACTTAACAATCTAATATCTCCTTGCACACCAACTTTCATCTTTCTCTGTTTTGCTGGAGTGAAAAATTTTCTGGATGCTTATAAATATATGTTTACTAGGTAACATTTTTTATTAGCTCATGAACAATAGCTATGTGCTTACCCATTTTCAGCCTTCTAAGTATTTCTATTCAGATCTAGCAAAAAAGTTTCTGTAAATCTGTTGCTGCCCAGAAAAGAGGTCTTGGAGATTTATCCCAAAAGTAAAATTTTTACTGAAATTAGTATCAAAAGGACTACCTGCCTTCCAAAATGGACAAATATGGAAAGTTCCAGCTTTTTATATTTGCCCATTTTGCGAGAGCCTTGCATTTGCATGCCTTTGGACACCTAATCCCACCCAAAAAATGAGTTCTGAGGGAATGCCCCTGAAAAGTAGGATTCTTCCTAGCCTCAACATCATAATAGCTATTTATGTGCTGAGTTTCACCTTTTGCGTGATTAACTGGAGCAAAAGAATTTCCTTGAAAATGTCTCCCACCAAAAAATATGTTCCCTTGGGATATATCTGAAAAGTAAGATATTCCCTGAAATCAGCACGTTAACAAGTACTTTTATTGTAAGTTTCAGCTTTCTATGTCTCCTGATTTTGTTGAAGAGAAAAAAAAGTGAAAAAATCCTCCCCCCCTGGGAAATGTTCCCCCAGGGTATGTATCCCCAAAGTTGGATTTTTTCTGAAGTCAGTATCTTATTAGCTTTTTGTGTACCTAGTTTCAGGGTTTCTACCATATCTAGAATATGGTTAGAATTACTATCAGTCACTCAAGATTGTTTATGTGTATGAGATAAGCATAATACTATGCTGCATACACCAGCATGGTTCTGGCTGCTAGAAGACTGCCTCAGGATCCTGATATAAGCAGATCACACACTTTGATCTAATGCCTTGATCTTTTGACTTCATATCATTATCATTATGTTTGTGTTGCAAATTACTTCAAAATAGCAGTAAAGAGAGATTTTTTTGGTTGAAAATCCAGAGTAATTTCTTATGATACTTTGGATTGTCCACCAGTAGACTAATGATGAGTCCCACTTTCCCCAGATGGTTAATTTTGCTGGAGCAAGTTGGTACACCCCCCCCCCCTCTTATGAATCGAATATTAACTGAGGAGTACATAACTCATCCAATAGGTTTAGTAATGAGAGCCTTCCATTGAACAATTGTCTTCACAAAAGCTTACTTAGGAATGTCTCTTTGCCTTAGTTGAAATAAGAGCCATGTACTCTTGCAGGACTGTAAATGAGAGGTGGCAAGGGTGCCACAAGGGAGAGGCACCAGGAAGGAGTTCCACTTACCCCATGCAACTCTATATGAACTTGACAACCTTTTTTATAGGTCCTTGCAATCTGTCTGATTTGATCCATTACAGGGAGCAATATGGTTAATTACTGGAGAATTTGATGCATTAATGGGGGAAATGGTCTCAGATGACATCATTTAGAGTCTTAAAATGCATTCTATATCCATGTACTCTGCAATAGACTAAACTTTTTTGTCTACTCTTTTGGGAATACATAGATTTGGAATGCAAGTTGAGCCAACTTGTGTGGATATTTTTTTAATTAACTTGTCTTTGAGCTTTGGGCTTTGAGTAACCCATTGCTGGGTGTTTTACACTATCTGATCCTGTCTCAAATTGATCTGCACTTCAGTTTTCAGGTACCTCATGGTTGCTCATGTTCAAGAAAGAACTCATTGCACAATCTACAGTCCAGGGTATATTGGGGATGTAGTTAGACCTGCATTGAATTGACAAATCAAATTGGGAGTCCCTGAAGAAGGCACAGTTCATCAATGTATCCTGATAGCCCAAGGGTTCAGTAATGGGTCTAATGCTCAGTACAAGGTTAAATTTGTTGTGCATTCTCATGCATGAAGCATTAAGCATAGGCCAAGCATTAAATTCCACATTTTGCCAGATTAGACCTATTCTCAGTCCTAGTCATGGCTTAATACTGAGCTTATGCCTCTCTGGGCTACCTATGGGCCTTAAAAATAACCAGATTCAGTTCTTCTTAAGGTTTATTATTTTTACCTCAAATTGAACACATGGAAGCATTATGTGGATGTTATCAACTTTATGTATATTGGATATCAGGCAGTATTCAATTTGGTTGCATCCGTAGTTATGACATTGGGCTAAACATCCAGGCCAGAATCTTGTGTTAATCTGGTGGTATTAGCTCTGGATGCCCTACAGTCATGACAGGTTCTAAAATAACAGAGACAGAGACTGCTCATATGATCAAGAATGGAGAAGTAAAGTTTGGGAGGAATCAATCTGACAATGTTCTTTAGTTCTTGTTAGTATGCCTGCAGTCATCCCTCTTGATAGGAGTTGAAGTCACACATAACTTTCCTTTCCTTGTCTGCCTGGCAGAATGACAAAGGTATTGACAGATGTCATCTATTCTGTATTTGAATGGAGTAATGCTCCTGCCTGTTCATAGTGTGAACCAGATTGTGCACACTTGATCCATGGAGTCATGTCTCCTGTATTTCAATTTGTGGTTATATTCTCCCTCTGAAGTAACATTTGGAAGTTAATCAAATTAGGAAATACCCACACAGGAAGTTTGAAAGATTAAGTAGGCTAGGTTGGATTAGTGTGTCTGAGAAGACAGACACATCTCACATATACAAAAAATTATTGTTTGCTGATATTTCTCTCTTATTTACAGATTTTAATATTCTTAGAGGTTTGGAATTTTATCCATCATGGATCAATGGGAATTTTCTCACCATATGAACATAGTGGAACTGGTTTTTGTAAAAAGCTCATTTATGCAAGCACCACATGAAATACACGTTGCACTTCTTCAACCCCTCTCTTGCTCTTTTTTTTTACCCCTTCTATGCCATTGTAGTAGGATCCTAGGATCCCGGAGAAAAACTGGATGGTCTAAGAGACATAAAAGAGGAGGAGGAGAATAAGAGAAGAAGAAGCACAACCTAAATATCGATTAGTTGCACTTGCACACTGGAGCCTTTTGTAAAAAAATAGCAGTTCCACCATGTTCAAATGGAAGAAAATTCCAATTGATCCATGACTTATGAAATCCCAAAACCTTGAAAAATATGAAAACCTGTAAATAAGGGAGAAATATCAGTAAATAATAATTTTTTTTTGAGATTTCATATGTGTCTATCTCTCATAACACTATGGACAACGTCGATCCAAGCCTGACAAGCAAGTGCAAAGGGTTAATAATTACCCTTTGCACAGTTAATAGATTAATAGATAATAACCAGATTTCAGCACATGTATTAAAGCAGGAAACTCACGATTGTGGGTATGGGTTGACAACACCCTGATGACAGACTCCCCCAAAATTATTGATACATTACTCTGCCTTGTATAAACAAAAGTCCTGGTATGCATTGAACACCCCTTGTATATTTCAGGGCTATATCGGAATGCCCGACCTTAAGGCCTGATGGGACTTCTGAGTTCCTGTGATCTATTTTGGAATTCATGTCTTTGCAGTCAATGGCCATGGTGAACGGATGAATGAGGAATTTTGTAATACATAATTTTACTTTAAATTCATGAATGAAAGGGTTAAGCTAAGGTACTTGAGACCTAGAACAGGGCAGCCTGTCTACAAAACCATCTAAAGACAGTCAAATCTGAGATTTTTTGTATATTGCTTATGTTCTCTGTATCGAGGCTTGAAAATAAATAGGCCTAGCCCTAGGAAAACAAGGAGCCAAACTGAATATATTTGTCTTGGAAAAAGCCCAATTGCCTCTAGGGGATACAGATTAAAAGAGCTGGGCTACATTTGGCTTATGGTCACTACTTGATTTCATTTAGGACTGTCATATGCCTTTCTTCTCTTATTTTTGGGATTCCAAAAGCCTGCGGTGCTTTTTGATTGATCTCAACTTCTCTACTCTCTGGAAAATAATCTGGCTTTCGTTCTGACAAGAATCAAGTAGTTCCTGTTCCATCTCTGTATAAGGAAGGATGTGAAATCAATTGAAAACCACTCTAATTCATGAACTGTTAAGCAAAGGTTAATACTTACTAGTCTTCTTTCTTGTCTTTTCTTGATAGACCAAAACTCAATTCGAATGTTTTAGGCTGAAGTTCCAGTATATCTAGGAACTAGTCCATGGCCAATTTTATTCCTAATACATGCTCTAAGACGTTTAAGCCCAGACTGTCACTTACGGTTCAGGATCCACTAAGAACACCTGTCGTAATTCAATTGATTGCACTTGCAAGAACCAGGTGAAGCCTAAGCACTTTTCATGGCACCCGCCGGAACCATCGCGATGAGTGACTGCGTACTTGCCCAGAGAGGAATACGAATTCTCATGTGATGGTGATATACGATGAACATTGCCCAAACTCAACAAAAGCCATTAAAATCTTTAAACCCTTTCAGACCTGAATTAAGGCTACTATTGGAATAATGTACTTTTTTCCAGTTTCTAGTTCTTTTGCTATTCTAATTTAAATTTGTATCTTCTGTATATCGTTTTTGTATTTTGAATAAATTTACCATACCATATATTACATAATATACATGTAATTACATAACTACAAAACATAACATAACTTACAAAACTGATGGGTGAGAGAAGGCTTCTGATGGAATTGAGCCAAGCATAACTGCGCCCATTGTAGCGTAGTATGAGATGGTATGCAGGAGAAGGAGGAACATGAGGATTAAATGCTAAAATGTGCTTCTGATGTACCCTTGCTGCCTGCATGAGAGTCACTATTTTTCGGAAATAATACATTGCCGATGAGGCGCAATCTCACCACTGATGTCCATGCAACATTACAGAAACTTCGCGAGGATATCTGTCTCCCAGCAATGGTATTGCAACATTGCTCTAACTTTCCTATGTTGCTAGGGAAAATTCAAACTGGGATACGACCTGAATAACTGGGACAGTCTCAGTAAAACTGGGTCAGTATTATGGATGAATGCAATTTAGTACCATGAATATTGAGAGTGGCTGCATGGGTGGAAGAATCTGATCTGAAGCCTGATATTCGCCTAGTATGCACGCAAACGTGAAGATTACATGCTGACCTAGTCTAATGCTATTTGCTATCTGGAATGAAGGCCAATATTTTTCATGAATAATGAACCATATCACTGTGATCAGGGGACTGGGATCTGGTGGACCCCAGTTATTTGAAGAGGTTATACATTGCATATGTGGTGCGATCTCATAACTGATGTCCATGCAATGTTGCTGTAACTTTTCTGTGTAGCTTGGATGTGTCACGAAACATTGCATTAACTGTAGAATTGTGCTTTTGTTTGGAGCTTGCACAGCGTGAAATTTGTGTTCAAACTCCTCTTGGCACTGTTTAAAAGATTTTGATGCAAAATATGCCTCCATAATGAACTCATGCTGCTGCTTCATGAACATGCTTACAGCTACGGTTCTTGTGACTGGGGCTTCACATAAAACTGGTTAAAACTAGCTGTATGCATTCAGAATTGCTGCCAACCCATGCATTAAACTCATCATTCAATTCTATTTCCACTTTAAACAATAACTGATGTATAGATATTCCAGTTAAATATAAAGCAGCACTTGTTTATTTGCGGGTTGTGCGACTTTTGAAAGACCCTGCATCTAAATTTTCTTTTGAGTCAAACACAGACAATGTTTTGAAACTGTATGACCTCACTGATGTCTCTATGGAGACATTTGAATACATAGCATGGAAGGTGAAGGGAGATGGGAAAGGGGGGGGGGGAGTTCATCCCCCTTGATAGATAAGAAAGGTGTTGGAGGTTCATTGATTTCTAAGAAAAAAATGCTTTCCATAACAGTGAGCCCTGGGGTGGAAAGATGGGCAGGAAGACACTATGTGACATCTATTAAATATCTTCCCCCAGCTCAATTTTGAGGAAGGGATGTCCCCCCTCCCCCTGAAAGCTGAAAACATGTACTTTTTTTCTGATGGGCCTATATCCTTGTAGTTGACTTGGGAGCACTAGAATCTTATGAGACTGTGCCTTGTAGTTGCAGCTGCATGAAGCTGAGATGCATTTCAACTTGACATGGCGAATTTCCCAGTTCATGAAGCGAGTGAGTGAATTTCTCTTACGCCAAGAACAAGATCCTCCCTGTTCCATGCAGGATGGGAAGCCACAGGAGCCTCACATAAATGGTTTTACCTTTCACCAAGACCAATGCAGTCAGTCCTTGGCCTCCTTCAACCCTTCTGTTGAGTCTGTGCATAGTCAACCCAGTGTGGTGAGTGAACTTTTCAAGCACCCACATCCTGTGCTCCCCTGTCATGGTTCTTTTCAGCCCATCTGCTTTCTCTCTATACATGGCAATTGCCATCTCAGCAGGTTCTTGGCTTGAAGCTTATGTTTAGTATCTGTACAAGGCCTATACTGCATATGCAGTCTTTCAAGAGATTCTGTATAATTGAATTCAGGAATGGACTGTGTGAGATAGCTCCCCAAGCTGCACATGATGTCCATGCAACATTGCTGCAACATGATTTTGCGACCACTGCTACGTCGTCTCGATGTCATAATGCACGTCACAGCAACCTCACTATGTCCCAAAATGCAAACATTGCAGCAATGTTTGATAAATGTCGCATTCCAACTTTCTGTGACGTTGACACGTCACTGCCACGTGCTGTGGACATCAAAATTCCTATTGTTAACCTTCATGAAATCCTTCCCTTTGATGTTCTGGACATACAGTACAAGCCTTGTTCTGCCACTGACAGTACTCATTACAGTAAATGTCAGGGGAAGAACCATCCATTTGGTTCATTGAAGTGTTTGCGATACCAATCCTTTACTTCCTCATTCTGCCATCAAAATGAGGAAAGGGCAAAAAAGTTATCAAGTCATTCACTCATGTATCAAGATTTTCCTTTTCCTAAAAACGAGTTCTCGTCTGGTTTACGAGCTTGTGTATGGTCTGGGCTCCATGAATTTATAGGTAACAAATGGTAAAGTGTCCACATTTATTAATTCCCATGAGGATAGGCGAAATATATGGCGAGGTACTAAACAATCCTGTGAGAGACTGTTCCAGAGAAAGAGGGAAGGAACTTCTGCGTACTTTGTGAAAAGCGAGACCCATACCTCCATCTAGTGGCCTGGTGAAGAACTGGCGGGCCCACATTGGGCCAACATCATTCCCCAGCATTTACATTCTGCCAACCATTCCCACCTTTAACCAACGTTCGACCATCATATAACATTTCATCAGGGATGTTAAGCGATATCCATGAGAAGGATCACCAGGCAATAGTAGGTTTTTCCAAAATGCACGTCAAATGGACGTCAATGTAACTTTCGCGACAATACGACCAGAATACAATGTGCTATGTTGCTTGGGTCATTACAGGAATGCTCTTTACCAAACAAGTGACTCCTCCATCCTTGCTTGGTTCCCATTAATAACAGAAACTGTTATTAATTAAGCCACTGTTTTGTTCACCCTGATTGCATCCTGGAGTCCAGGACTGTAGCTTGGGGAAGCATACATTTTGCATTGTTTACAGCTGACATGTTACAGCCAAACCTCAATGCACCCCACCCTCACTCATCACTACCTGTTTTCAAACAAATATTCCCCATTAGCTTATAGTAGGCAATCTTACCCATTATACTGCCTCTCTCACATGCCAACATCTGTGAATGTCATTATTCTAAAAAAAGGTCTTTTTTTCACACATCCTGCAATTTTGCACCAGTAACATACTTGCTGCAACTCAGATGTAATACTGCTCTACAGCTAAATGTTTTTTTTTCCCGACTTTCCACCAAACTGTGTAATGGGTAGTGAGACTATGAGTGTTGACTCTTATTCATGGAATGGATAGGAAAAGGGTGGAGTTTCAAAGGGGGGGGGGGGGTTAAGGATAACTGAATGTGCAGCTTATCTTAGGTCATTTTGTCCTCGAGAGATTTCAGTAGCACAGCCACTATCATGCTGATGTTGATTCAAAATAGAGCCTCCTGTAATATAGTGCCAAAAAAGCATCAACCAACTGTGGTGTTGTGTCTAGGGTTGACTGCATAATGCTTTTTTTCCCTGCTGCATGCTAAAATAGTTTTATACTCATTAAAAATCTTAATGCAGGTGACAGGATCCCTTACTGTTCTGCATGACTTAGGCTGAGTTCATACTCATGCTGTACAGCATGTACAGCAACGGCAAAATCCAATCCAACACGGGCATGTTCCATTGGACAGTATGCAGTTGCAGCATCCAGCATGCTGTACAGCATGAGTATGAACTCGGCCTTAGTCTGATACATTTTTTAATCATCATGGATCTTGTACAGGATCTTGTAAAACCACAGTGTTTGAAATGTTTTTTTTTTGTGACAACATTTTGTTCCTGAGAGGATTGTGTGCATACCAATAAAATGTCCTTATGACAATAAAACATTAATTAATGAGACCACACTGCTGGTTTTGACCAGGGCATCAGAACTAGGGAAGACATTCCATTCCGATATAACGTTATCGCTGGAATAAAGTTCAGTTCCAGAGCATTTTAATGTTGGAATTTATAAAGTTCCATTCCATTATAATGTTTCATAACGTTATCAATGAAGTTCCACTGCACACACCCAGCATGTCAAAATCATGAGTAAGAGATTCACCTTGACGTTAGGAAGTGGGCAATTCTCCACCCAACAGTGCGACTTGTCCTCATGTGGATCATAAAGGAAATACTTATGAACTGGGTTGCTTTTTGGTCTGACCATCTGCGAGGATGTCCATTTGAGTCGCTGGGAATAAGAGCGAAAAGAATTACGCCGAACCGGAACAGTGTCAAACCGGAATAACACAGAACTGGAATACCTCCAATAGGTTCCACCGATTGGAATAATGTTGACTAGAAGTATGCCGAACAGAATTAACACAGACTGGAACAACGCCGAACAGGAATAATGTCGAAAAGCCATTTCCCGGATTAAAGGTGAATCTAACTCTCTCGACTAGAATAATGCCGAAACAGAATGAGAGTGAAAGCTGCGCAAAAGTTCAGAAGAATGCTGAAAAGTTGAAGGTGGAATAACACCGACAGGAACAACGCCGACTGGAAGAGTTCCGAATTGAATAGCACCGACCCGGAATAATGTAGAAAATCCTAAGCAGGAGGGGTCCTTAGTTCTTACCTGTATAAAAGAGATGTCGCATGATTCCTGAGGGTCATTTACTGTCTTTTCTGACTGTTGCAGCAATTGATGGAGGGTTTCACTAAGATCAAAGGAAGAATTTCCAATATTTTTGTTATTTCATATGTAGTACTCGTGAACAGAATTATAATTTGGGAAATTATATTTGCATTGCTTGTATTGGATGATGAAGAGGTTTTGCTGGGGCTGGGTTAACAGAGTTGAACAGTATTTTGATTGTTGTTCTTGGACATCAAAAGTGGTGCCATTGATAATCCTTTTTTATTTACTGCAGAGCTTAATGACAGCATGAGAAACCATTTATTTCTAGGTTTTCCTATGGGAATTGAAGATTTTTGCTAATTTTGAGCCATTTATTGAACAATGCAAAATGAAAAGCATGAAGTGTCTACTGCAAATTTTGTTCCAAATAGGTCAGTTGCAGGAATTAGTCAACCATAAGTGTCAGAAGGAAGCAGAAGTGTCATGCATAGACTCTGCATTTGCTGTTGCCACTCTTTGCTTCCCTGTTCCTGAGACGATTTGGTTTGACAATCAGCAAGAAACATTAGGAGAACTTGTGGCTTTTTGACATACTTTAAAATGATTTAAAGATTTAAAATGGTTTGGAAAAGGCCATGGAAAGTTTATATACATGCATTCATACAGTTTAGACCTGCTTTTTAATATCATAGTTAGAAATGAAAAAGACAAATATGTATATTTTGCATCTGACTCATTACGTTATTGACGTTTGTAATTCGCATTTCTTAAAATCAAATATCTATTTTTGACTGTGGTATTGATATAGTATTAGATAAATTAAACTACGGTTTGGGCTGAACGAATTCTCATATCCAATTGCAGCATATCAAATAAACTCTCAAATAAAATATCTGTAGACGTGTTTTTTCCTCCAAAGAATTACATGAGGGGGAGATATGAAAGAATTTCATTAATTTAATATATTCAAAACTTAAAGAAATGGGAAAGGACCGAAGAAGACTATCTAGGATAGAAGTATGAAGAACCTCTTTATTTGTTCTGCTTAAAATCCAGGTTGTTGTTTTTATAATGTCTTTTCCCACGAAATTTGTGCGAAAAGCCTAGGGTGGATTATTTTCAATTTTTACCGAAACTGGGGGTCTTTTCCAGGGTGGCTTTTTTCCTAACCTCCTATAAATGGGTTAACTATATTTTTGTGTGGGTCTCTCCGTATTCTCAGTGCTATATGGTTCTTGTTCAACCTGACAGAAATTACGCATTAAATTGAGGAGATGGTGAGTCAAATATGTGATTCCAGTCCTTATGCAGCAATATATCTATTAGATAATGGAATGTGGACATCGTTTACCACATGTGCAAGTTCATGGAACGATATGTAAAATGTAGCCATTGAAAGCCATTCTTATACATTACAAAGCCTATATTGTCAAAAACCAGTTTATTCCGTATTTCTTCGAATAATGCCTAGGCGTGGCTTGTGAGGAGCAAGCCGGGGTGGAACATAGGCGAATTCCCACCTGAGAAAAGAGATATGTGGAAGGCAGGAGGTATGAATGGCAGGTAGAGATGAATGAGGATTATGCCGCGTCTGGTGCCAAGTCATCTGAAAGATCTTCATTCTCCCTGCCATTTTGTTTGATTATTCCTCTACCACATGTCACTCTTTCCCAGAGAAAAATCTCATTTTCACATCATCCAAAAACAATGCTTTCAGGTGCCAGCTGTATGAAAGTTATCACTGAGGATTATGACGACAATCCTTTTTCACACCTGGGAAATTTTTTACAATTTCTTTATGAAGGACTCAATTCAGCTATGAACATGGACTCATCTGGATGATTCACCTTAACAGACTAATTTTGTTTGGATGAATGGAGATAGGGGTGGGGGTTCAGGAAAATGCCACCCAGAAATAAGACCCCCTAGGATTGACAAAGGCAGAAAAGTGCCCCCTGTTAAGTTCATGTCAGATTAAGGACACATCCATTTTTGTGACATTTAATGATATTGATATCTGATTGGAAAGAAAGTTCTCGGAATTTCTTGAATATCCAGTACAA
>CAJPEV010001220.1:0-73333 GCA_905338385.1 Darwinula stevensoni
GGGGGGGGGGGGGGGGGGGGGGGGGGGGGGGGCGTTAGCGTTGGGAGTCTTCTTGCACATGACACCGAAACAGCTATGGCCGGCCCTCGCTTCTAGCAGAGGGAGGGTTGAAGAAAGGGAAAGCCATTGAAAATTGGTTTTCACATTACTTCATCTGCCTTTTCCCATAATGCCTGTGGGAATGGCAGATAAAGATGGCATTAATCTATTTGGAAATGGCATTGAAATGCCACCATTCTTTGACTGCACCATCAGCAGCTTAATGAACTTTCTAGTATCCCTTTTGAGTATGAACTGAGTCTGGAGTCACATTTTCCATTTATGACATACTGGTATTACTTATAGTATAAACATTCTTATTGATCATTTCACTTTCCATTCAACAAAATATTGTAGGCTTAATTAAATGTATAATTTGCTTAATTATAAAGCATTTTGGAATTTATTCAAAGTCTGTTTTTCAAAACATATTAATGGAATTATTTGAAACAAACTAGTCCCCCAATCTTCATCAATTGTGTATGTAGATGAATGTAAAATTGTAGTCAAACTGATATGGTTGAATAAGAAAAAAGAGGAGAATTATATTCTCTCCTTTCTTCTCCTTTCTATATTTATTGCTCTTCATTCTGTGTTGCCTTCATGGTATTGTCTATATGCATAAACTTTTTTTCACATTATGACTATTCTGTAATTTTACTTATGGGCTCAGACTAAATGCTTTGGAACTGATATGATGCACCATTAGGGGTTTTAATTTCATTTCCAGAACACCCCCTACAAAACTGCCCAATGGAGTAACAGTATCATTGCATTATTAAGCTCTGTTACATGCATTCTGTTACATTTTATTTGAACATGTCTAACCTCTAGTTCAAGGGATATTTCTCTATCCTTCAGTTTTTGAAGCCGTGTTTTGCTTTTCTTGTTCCTCTCGGGAAGAAACAGTTTTATTTCAGTTTCCTTTATCTCTTTATCTCAATGACTTAAGTCAGAACATTATTCGGTGCCGGTATAGCGTGCGCTCTACCGTAAGGTGTGATCTACCTCCCGGGCAAGCAAGCAAAACCTCGCTTGCCTGGAAGGTAGATCACAAAACCCTCCTACGGGGAAGATAAGGGCAAGAAAAGCTAAGGAGCTGAAGGGCAAGCAGTTGTGTTAGAGACATCATCTCACTGCATCATGCTTCTACGTGAGTTTTACAATTGTGTAGTTTCTTCCGAGGAAACCTGTGTGGCATTCCTTCAGAGCCATAGTTTGTTGAGTGACGTTCGAAGCGACCCACAGCTGTGTCGCAAATGCGGCGGCGAAATGCAGCAAAAGACAAGAAAGGATCGAAGGGGTCAGCCTTACCCCATTTTGCGATGTTCGAGGAAAAGATGCCAGACAACGAGAAGCATCCGGACGGGGAATAATTTCTTCACGTTCACAGACTTAAACAACAGGATGCGGTGTAATCTCACGCTGTGCGAGATTTTGGAGATCGTATTTCTTTGGGTGATTGAGATGCCTGCGTCCATGATCACTAACACCACAGGCAAGTCAAAGAATACCGTTATGGACTGGATGAACTTCTGTCGTGAAGTGTGCTCTGCCGTTGTAGTACAGTCGAAAGGGCAGATGGTGGGCACCGCAGAGGCTCCCATTCAAATAGATGAGGCGAGGTTCGCCGGGAGAAGGAAATGTAATCGTGGGCGCATGTTGGATGGAGACGAACCGCCGGAAGAGGAGGATGACAACGTCAATATCGTCAATAAACGCAACCACGGTCGGAGGGTTGATGGTCCCTGGGGTGTTCGGTTTGAAAAAAGGATTGGATGTGAGGTTCTTCGTAGTGGAGAGACGAAATGCTGAGACCCTCATCCCCATAATACAGCGTGAAGTTACTCCTGGATCACACATACATTCAGATGAGTGACCTACATACAGCTGCCTGAATGCTCTTGGCTTCCATCATGAGACGGTGAACCACCAAGAGAACTACGTCGATCCGGAGAGTGGAGCTAATACTCAGGCGATTGAAAGAAGTTGGCTGGATTGCAAGACCAAAATCCTGAAGAAGATGAGAGGAGTTGTGCCTAATATGATGCAGTCCCACTGGGACGAGTTTTGCTACCGTATCATGCGAAAGGAAGCGAATGACTTATTCCTTCAGTTCCTCATCGACATTAGATCCGTTTTCCGTTGAACATATCTTTCCTTCGTCTAAATAAATACTGCTTCCCCTCTAGAGACTGATATTTCCTCTAGGAAAGGTAGAGAACACACTATTGACAGCTTCTCCTTTAGAGCAGCGGTTCTCAACAGGTGGGTTTCGACCATAGACCGTATATACCTGGAGCGGGCATAAGGCACGTGCGGACGGTCCAATCCGTCCGCTATCTTAGGATGGGATGGAATGGAGGGAGCCTTGAAGCGACTTTGTGTGTTTTAATGTTTTTACGACTTTGGCAAGGCCAAAGGCCAAACCCGTATTTTTGCCAGTATAGACGTAACTTGGCAAGAAGTTAGGCCCCTATGAGCTTGGTATCCTTAGAAGGATCTAGTTATAATTTAATCGATAGACCCGTACGGGCTGCGACCTAGGTCTTCACACGCTAAGCAGTTTTGCGGTCCTGAAATTTTACGTTTGAGAAGCCATTTCAAACTAGCTCAGATTCAAAGCCTGTAGAATAAGATGGAAAATGACCACCTGTGGTAAACTGTATCACGTGTGATATCATTTAGAGTACGATGCCAGCTTTATCGAATAGGATTCCGCAATAGAATCACATGAGAGAGTATTTCTCCAATCCTAAGATAGCAGCCGCGAGGACCGTCCGTGCTTGCCTCGCTGTACAGGATGCGCCCTTCTAGTCTATATACGCTCTTTGGTCGCGATGGTCTTTTAGACGGGTCACGAGTCGATGAAAGTATTTTAAAAGAAAATGGAGGAAATTGTTGAGAAGAATAGATGGAGATCAATCATAAGCGCCAAACCGAACTTCAGAGTAGTATTATATGAGCTAAACCTTACAGGAACAATCTTTTTTTCCTATCGGGAATGTAGAGTGCACACTATACTAAGAATGTCAAGGTAGAGCGCACGCTATACCGGCACCCATTATGCTCTGACATTGACAAGTGAAATAAAGATTTTAGAAGGAATGGGAGACACCTATATTTTAATGAATTCCCATGAATTCCTTACAGGCATTCTCAGTGTTGTTTGTGGTGATAGCTCTGACTTCCGACATGATCTGGCTCTTCTTCATCCCTGCTCAGTGGCTCTTCTTCATTGCCAGTACTTACGTCTGGGTGCAATTTGTCTGGAACACAGGTCAGACCCTACTCCTTTTTGAAAGATGTGATAAGTCTACAGGGGAAAGTGAGTAGAATGAAACTTGAAGGAATTATTAATTCATCCATTCAAACTGGGGCTATTGCTTTGCTGATGCTCTATGCTCATTTATTTCTCTTCAATCAAGGTATGTCTTTGCCTTCGTGTAGAGGGGGAAGATATCTCACATGCATGTTTGAAAAAAGCAATCCATTCTTTGAGATTTAGTCTTTGTATATGAATATGATCAATGATATCCAAGTACTCTGTTGTGTCATGCCTACCTTAATTATGTATGATGAAGAATTTCCTTGAATCTCCATGTTACAGTATACTCTCATCATTGAGACTTACTTGTACCCATATTCTGTGTTGTCTTAACTCTTCCACTGGGGAGTTATCGTTATCTTAGCCGTGCTGGGTTACCCGATGAGTATACTCATCTGTAGCATGGAGCGGGTTAAGTCACCCACTTTCTTGCTCTATGCCCATGTTAAAATAATTTCCTTGTTCAGGTAAATCTTTCAAATTGTGCTCATGAATTCATGTTGTTGATTTACCTAATAGGCTTATTTGCTTTTTGATTTTTGTAGACAGAGGAATATGTCTCCCAACAGTATGCCTATGGCTTCTGTTCATCTATATTGAGGCTTCAGTGCGTCTCAAAGATTTCCACAAAAACCTTCCCTTCCGCTTGGATCTCTGTAGACCCTTTGCTGCACACTGGTAAGCAGCTTCCCAGTTCCTCCTCATTCACTTCATCTGGATTTTGATATGCTCATGCCATTCTCCTCTCCTTACAGCATAGGGTATCCAGTGGTGACACTGGGTTTTGGTTGTAAGAGCTACATCTCCTATAAAGTTCGTCAGGTGAGTGACAAGACACTTTAGGCTTAGTGAATTGCTTCTCTTTGTCAGACTGATTGACTGGTAGGTAGAATGATTGGATGTAAATGTGCTTAACAGAGACGGCAGAAGGAGGTGCAGCGAGAGAATGAGTTCTACATGCAGCTCACACAGGGTGCACTTCCACCTGAAGTCCAGCTTCTTCAAAGGCATCCCATTGCACCTCCTCCACCTGCTGAGAAATGTCTGTTCTCACCTTCCTTTACCTGCATAAGGGGTATTCTTCTACTAATTTCAGATAGACCACCTTTCAAGTTGTTATACTATGCCATACTTCTGAATGAAGAACCTACATATATCAGGGACAGTGAATGATTCTGATGTTCATGTTCAAAATATGACTGACCTAATGAGCAAACTCAGAATATTTTAATAGACCCTGGGAATCCTCTGTCAAGCATCATGGTTGGTGCATCGCCAGCTAAGAGTACTAACAGCTAATTCAGCCTGTTTCTGTGCTCTATTTAACATGCCAGGAATTTGGATGGAAGTAGGAAGTACTCCTCTTTCCTAAGGCAATTCCAGCTGAAGCCTCTCTGTGCATGCCATCAACAGCCAATCTTTGGCTTGAGAAGTCTCATGACATGGCTACCCAAACTGAAAATGTTTGTGTGAAGATTATTTTGAAAGACTGTAGAACAGTCCTGAAAATATTTTGCCAGCTTGCATCAGTCAGATAGCTTTTTTTTTTCTTATCCCACCTTCCCTACAGCTGAAAATACAGCTTCTACACAGATAGGCCCATGCAGAGACAAGGAATTGCAATGGGTGATGCTAACTTAGTGTATGTGAGGAAGGGGATGATTAACTTGTCCTCATGCAATGAAGGAGTGCTTCTTTGTTACTTTCACTTGCTGAACCACCTGATTTTCACCAGTCAGGCTGTTTTCATTTCACTAGCCTAACTATAAAATGCACTTGCTTATTGAGAGTTTCACAGGTCTGTCATAATATAATAATGTAGACTATCGATGGCATTGTAATTTTTCATTGAAATTTGTCATTTTCAGGTTTTCAATTTTTTAACCAGTATTAACACAAGCCACTGTTGCTTGGCAACCATACAGGGGTGATGGTATAGGTCTTGCCATGCAATTCAAACCAAACATGGGACCTGTTCCTCGCCTCTGCTAAACTTAAATTTAAATCTAAATCTTTGTCTAAAGGGTCAGGGCAAAGAATAGACTTTTTGCTTTTAGACTGCTTTTAGATTTAATTTAAGTTTAGCAGAGGCGAGGAACAGGCCCATGATGTATCTATTACCAATACAAAATATTTTTGGAATTTTTGACTTTATCATTTAAGGAAGGTTCATGACAGCTTGTGCCATCAAACGATGTGAAGGGGAAAGGAAAGTCTGTGGGCTTTGATATTGATTTTGAAAAATTGCCACCCATTGATCACCATTGAAACCCTAGTTACAATTTTATAATTGCTTTTCTGATCAAACAAGAACTCTGTGTTTCATGTTCATTTCCCCCTTGGTCCTGTTGTGTCATGAAATTTTACAGATACTGGAGTGTTCTTAGAAATGCTTGAAGATGAGAATGTGGTTACTTGGATTACAGTGGGATCTCGAGTGGAGGATCTCAGTGGGCCAGAACGGGAGAGGTTGTTCCTTTCAAAGGGCAAAGCAGATCGAGAGGATCTTCCCAATGGGAATCCCAATCATCACCTTCAACCCTCCTCTGACTTTGAATATGTTGAGCGAAAGCCTGGGTTAGTGATCTACCTCTCTCACTTAGCTAACATAGTGTAGAGGCCATACCAACCTTAGTTCTTTTCCATTATTTCATCTATTATCCACCTATCTCCTTATTTGCTAGTACTAGGTATTTTGTTTTTGCCTCTTTTATATATTCTGCTTAGGTTTTCATTTTGCTCATCCTCAATTTTTGTCTTTTCTTTTCCTCCTCTTTCCTCTCATCTTTGTTTTCTCTCTAACTTTCTGCTTCCTTCTGCTCTATCCTTCTCTCTTTTGTCTGCCTATGGGGAAAACTTTCTTTTCTCTGGTGGGATGGCAGCTGTAAATATTCCAGGTCGGTGAATGACTTCGATGAACATGATCTGGAGCGGGACAAGACGCTCGGATCTAAGGGTTTGACACATTCCCGCTCGAATTCGGCCACGCGATGGACAGCGTCCAATGCATCGCCAACTTCTTCTTCTTCTTCATCTACATCATCCTCATCATCAACGGTCACCATGCCGTCCCCTGTCACCTGCACTCAACCTCATGTATCATCTGGGAAGGAGAAGAAGAAGAATAACAAGGAAACTCTCAACAATGGAATTGCTGGTGGCAAGGATGAATTCTGTATCAGGTCTGTTCCCTTTCCTCTAGTAGACTGGCAGTATGATATCCTCTCATGCATTCTAAGTTGCTAATTACTGTTAGCTCGAAATTACTTGCTGAAAAATTCCATAAATCTCCAATGAATAGTGGTTATTCTAAAGTAGTCTTTCTTTCGAGATTTTTTAAAAGTTTTCATGAAAGGAAAGACTGCAATGCTTGTGGTGCAGATTGGAATCAGATGTGAAAAGGCTGAAGGCCGAGCTCCAGGTGTCTCGAGGGATGGAGACAGACATGCGCAATGCATTGCAGAGTGTATCAGCAACTGAACGTGCATGTCGTGCTGAGGTCAACCAACTCCAGGCTGACAATGATTCCCTGCAGACCAGGTCAGATTTAATTTTAATACAGCCTCTCTCTTTAGCTGGATGGTGTTGGGTACATGCATGCAAGCCTGCTTTTCAAGATCTTGCTGCCATATTTATTAGGTTAAGGTTCAACATCTGAGTCACAGCCTTTTTACCTTTGGTTTAGGACAGGGCAATAGAGGTCTAGTTTACTTTGAAGGTCTAAACTAGGAACTTACCCATGCCCTAGGCCAATAAATGTCCTCACCTGAAATTGGGAAAAAGCCAGTCTTCCTATTGACTCAGCAAATCTCCTCCCTGATCAATTGTTATAAGACATGAGAGAAAACAACACTCCCACCCCCTATTGCATAGTGAGGTGATGGAATCTACTTGCTAACCTCTGCCTTCTCTCTCCCTCCAGTACTCAGGGGCAGTAAATAACTTCCTCTATGCACTGATGGCTTATCAATAGTTATGGTTGATGTGTTGATGTTTTCAAAAATGCATTTGTGACAACCCTACTTTATATATAACTGATACTGTCTCATGTTCAAACATGCTCAACCTGAATTTCAAAGTCGATTCTAAATAGAGATGTAACAATCAGTTTTTTCCAACAATCCTATATTCTACCCCCTTCCTCCCAATATTCTGTAAACCAATATCAATAACTGATATTCACCGATATTCCTCTTTGAAGAAGCTAAGAATATGAATCTGGAAAGGAAATTGAGAAAGCATAGTTTTCATCTCATAAGCCCATAATGATGTAACATTCACATAGCTTAGGTCTAGTATTGGTGTGGGCAGTGCTTGGCAGTTTTGTCTAATTTTTCCCCATTGATTGAGCATATGTAGTTTAAGTCTTCCTATGACATTTAATCCCTAAGGAAGTTCTGGTATCATCATCAATTATATGCAGTAGTTTCAAATGGTCATGTGCCTAGTTCTGCATCCTTAACTCTTTCAGAACAGAATTTTGAAATTGGTGAATGAAAAATATAAAACATGTTTTGAGCTCATCTTACATGGAACAGTCAAGGTTTTTTCTGCTTTCAGACTGTGCTTCTTTATATCTCCATGATGCCAAATTGAACTGTTCACCTTTAGTGATGAAAAAGAAGCTGATGATAAAAACTAAGTCAGAGAATGCAAAAGGCAAAAGCAAAAAATATACTTTTTATCATGAAATACAGGGAAGCAATTCCTCTTTTTGACTTGACCAAATGTAACTTTGCACTCTTGAATTAGCCTAGATCTAACTGAATTATTTTTATTTTGCCTCAAAGCCATCAAATACTATTTTTTTTTTTAGGGATAATCAGTCAGCCTACCAGTTCAACAAGCAAAAGTCTGAAGCTGGAACTTTTTAGACCACTCTCTCACCTACAATAGCTTGCAATGATGGCAAATTCATTGTCTTTTGAACATAGGATCTCTGACTTCTAACAGTTAACACAAGATTTGTGATACATAGATTCCTAAGAGGCGTTTGAAAATGGTTATACCATTTGGTATCAGTCCTTGTGAGAGGGTAAATATCTCATGAAGGACTATTAGTGATGGTTTTCTACTATAGTTGCAGTAATGAATAGGTTTCAGTGATGTTTTTAAGGATAGGGAAACAATCTTGATTCCTGTTTTTTCATGATTGAAACATTAGTTCCATTTGCATGAAAGTTGACCATGAAGTTTCTGATTTTGTTTGGCTCCAGGTTGCATGGGCTGGTGACAGCTCGTCAGCAAGACAAGGGGATCATCAGCTCCTTGGAGAAGAAAGTGCAGGAAGAGAAAAAATTAAGAGCACAGATAGAATCCCAGTTGGCTGCTGAGAGAAAGCACTCCAAGACAGCCAGAAACAGCTGTGCTGAGTCATGCAAAAGCCGTCGTCGGGAGCTTGAGTCTGAGCTCAAGAGCCTGCGGGCAGAACTTAAGGCAAGTGAGGAACGAGCACGGCAGTTGGAACAGGAGATGTCTAGCCTACGCCAGGCAGCTGAGCGGCATCAGGATATGGAGCTTTTACTCACTGCTCTCAGCGCCATGCAGGATAAGAATGCTCATCTTGAGAACAGCCTCTCTGCCGAGACTCGACTCAAGCTTGACCTCTTCTCAGCTCTTGGAGAGGCCAAGAGGCAACTTGAAATCAAGCAGAGTAAGTGATCTTCCATCTTATCATTACAAGAATAACAATTTAATTCAAACTTTGGTGTGCTCATGCAGTAGTTAGAATGTTGCTTCAATTTGCCATGCAGTTTGAGCTTCAAACCTGGATTTCCTACTCACTTTGAGAATAAAATAATAACTCTTAAAATGAAAAGGTAATTAAAGTTTCTTAGTGTTGATTGTTTCACTTTTGTTGATGAGTTGTTAATCTGTATGATAGGGTTAATCTGCTTCCCTCTGTTTCTCTGTTCTAGTCCATTTTGTGTGTGTACACCAATGTCAAACAACACAGAAAAACTTTCCAATTAATCTGCATATCTCCAATTTATAAACTGCTTTTTTTTTTTAACCCTTTCACTGCTGAGTAAGTTATATAAGTAGCATTTAACCTGAACCCTGTGTACTGCCATTAGACCTACCATACGCTATGAATTTGCAACTCTAAGGGAAAGTTATTGAGACATCAACAGGAAGTTTTGTGTTCTGCAATAAGACAGGAAGCAGCCTTCCTGTGTGTCACTTTAGCAAAATCTGTATAAAACATGACATGCTGTATGTCATTATTGTATCTATAGGGTTAATGCATGAACTTGGTAAGGATGGAATTGAGCCAATATTGAATTTGAAAAAAAGTCACCAGAGGAAGCCTGTCTTTGCCTTTAGATCATTTCATTGTAAGTTGAGGGTGATGTTAGTAGTATGAACCAACTTGAAGAAGAACCTTATCTATTTGTCACATTTTTATATGGCAATCTAATAAAATATGAAGTGAAGTCTTGCATGCTTTGTCTCAGCATTTGGCATCTAAAGTATGAACAAAAAATTTAATGTGATCTTCAAGAATTTCACAATGACCACTTATCTGATAGTGTTTTTGTGTAAATATTATAGATTTATTTTCACAGTCTGTGCTTTTCCTATACAAATAAAGGGTGCTAATGAATTCTCTATTCAATCATATTCCTCCACTTCATGCTTTGATCAGGTTAGACCTAGTGCACAACTCAATAGACTGTAAGGGCCATTTATGATTTTTACTCACTTATCATAGACCACAGTCTGGCTGACCATAGATGCAGCCCACAGGGCAGGAGCCGTTATAGTACTTCCATGCAACAAATCATGGTCAACCATGGGCCATATGTTTTGCACCCCTGGGTTAGACTAACAGGAAGGGATATGCTACCAAGTCAAAATGCAAAATTATTGGTTATCTGTGGTCTGCTTTTTGGTTGGAATGAAGATGAAGGTCTTCAACAAGTTGTATGTAGCAAAAGATGACTGAGTCAACATTTCTTTTCTTCTCAGGCCAACTGCTGATGAAAGAGAAGGAAGTGGAAGATCTGAAGAGCAGAGTGGCAGAGGTAATGGCAGTGATGCCGGCAACAGGCACAGGTTCCCCTGGTGGGGTTACCCCGGTGACATCGTTCTCTTCGTTCCTCTCCCCATCACCACCCTTGTCGACCTCCACAGGGGGAGCTTATGCTTCCTCCCTTGATCCCAATGCCTGCATCTACACCCCTAAACTCACCAACTGTCTTGGGCTTGACACAGAGGATTAGTCCATCACCCCATCCCATCTCTCCTCTCCTTTCTTTCTTCCTTCCTTTCTTCCTTTCTTTCTTTCTTTCTTTCTTTCTTCCTTCCTTCCTTTCTTCCTTTCTTTCTTTCTTCCTTTCTTCCTTTCTTCCTTTCTTCCTTCCCTTCTTCCATCTTTCCTTCTTCCTTTCCTTCTATCCTTCTTCCTTTCCTTCCCTCTTCTTTCTTCATTCTTTCTTCCTTCCCTCCTTGCACTCCTTCTCTCCCCTTCCCTTGATTTGAGAGACCCTCACTCGACTCTCATGCCTCCAATCTCTCAATTGTTGATGAATTTCTGAAATGGATCTTTGACCAATACTCATCCTTTGGCAGCCTGACCTACTTCACATGTATTTTGCCATTTCTCTATAGTAACTACTCCATGGATCATATCACTTTAGGGGCTTTTTAAGCTAAGGCTGTATCCATGTATAGAGTAATCAGATTATCAACAACTTTGACTGCTACATTAGCTCAGCCAGAATTCAACTGACATTCACATTTGAATTGGCCAATGCATAATGAAATGGAAGTGGCTGCACAGAGTTGCTCTCACATTTGTAAAGGTGGCGCAAAGTGGAATTATGCATAACTTCGTACATCATGTATCTAAGACAGTCCTCTGAAAAAACTCTGTGCTCCCTATACTAACTGGGTGAAGTTGGTAATACTGCTACACTTGCTGGGAATTCTGTAAAACCCATAACAACTATTCAATGCAAAAAATCTACCCTTTCCCGTACTGAGCTGATTGATTTTACCATTTCTTAATGACCAATGTATGAACATATATCAATTGCCAGTGCATCCCTATCCAATGTATATTCTGGTGCATGGAGCACCTGAATGTCATACCTGCTTGATAACTTTTGGAGCCACTATAATTGAGTTCTGAGCTGTAAAGCAATTGTTTCCTCTTATTGTGTCAATGAGCTGTTCAGGATGTCACCTTTTCATCCTAAGAAGTTCCGAATTAAATATTGGGTTATGCGGGTCAAGTGAGTGTCTTGGGCATTGAGGAGTCTGTGTACAGTCTTATGTGTGACCTTTGACACCTCCCCTTTGTGTCTCTTTCTAGATCTGTCCTCTTGGCAATGGTTGCATTTACAGATGAAATGATGCTGGCCCCCTCTTCCCCTGTCATGTCATGTTCCTCCTATTTATTTCTATCTTCCTTTAGACTCATTACTAACTTATTTTGCTGTCTTCCCTTCTTTCACCCATTTTCTCTCCCTTTGTTCTGCCACTTTTTCTTTGCAGAAAGTCTGTGATCTCGTTCTGACCAGTTTAGCAGATTTTTGTTTCATTTTCCAAGTACAAAAGAAAGCAAAAAAACCAACTTCAGTGTTTCTCCAAGCGTAATATCTGCCCTTTTACCCTGCAATCATTCCCTCTCTCACTGTTGGTAGTGTGTCAGTAGAGAAACTCCAACTGACTTTTCTTTTCACTGGTTGACTCTTCATCTGTTGTGACTGAAACAAAAAAATCTCAAAAAAGGTGGTGTTCTCCCCTGTCCTTTCCTCTCCCTGGTCTTCCCTTGAAGGAGGTCGGCGTTTAGAAATGTTTCCTTTTCTCTTTCTCCTGAAAAGGAGTTTGTTGGTTTGCTCTTTATCCTCTCTCGCTTTGATCTACAGGTAGATGTGTGTTGTGCTTTTGATCCGAGAAGGGTTGCTCCTGCTTGCAGCTGCAGTGAGAGTTGTCTCGAGATCTGAAACTCCCTCGTGATCTCGATGGGATTAAAGAGAAGAAAAAACCGACATTGATGCAATTTGTGTGTTGTCTTTTCTTGTTCACCTGTGAGGACAGAGTAAGAAAATGGGACACTGTACCAAGGCAAATGGAAATAACTCCACTTCACACAAACCATTCTCCCTCTGCAGTTGAGATCCTCTGATGAGATGCTGCCTGTTGTCTCTGGCATCATTTTCTATATAAAGCTAAAGCAAAATATCAGAGCAGTGCTTTTTTGTTAAGCAATTTTTTGCAAAAAAATTGGAGTCACAGCCTTTTTGCCTCTGTACAGAAGAAGGGGAAATGGAATGGGGCAATTATTCAGGTCCAGGGAGGTTGGCTCTAATGCCACACCATCTGGGTTCCACTATGAACCTTGCTCCTGGTTTGGTTTGGTTTGCTTTGCCTTCCACATTTGTCAGAAACTAAATTTTAAACGTTCTTGCACTCACGATTCAGTTTTTTCTTTTCTAAAACACAACAGGAAGGACTCGAGTGCTTTCTGTAGTATTATTTAAGAATGGCTTGTATCCTTGAACATTCATGGAAGTGAGGCGCTTATCCTTTCATCACAAGGTATGATGCAGCATGTATACTCACAAAAGGCATATTTTGACAAAATTCAAGCCCAGGAAGAGCAAATGTATGTGGAAATCTTTGGAGTGTGCTAGAAAACCATCCTTAGTCGCTCTCACAGTGATTTGAAATCAGTGACTGAATGAGTCATGAAGTTCCATATGTTTGAAATTTATTGAGTAGCAACAAAAAAAGTTCAGGCTTCATGAGGAATGAGTGAAGCATCTAGTGATTGTCCTAAAAGCAAGGAAACATGGCACGTGTATGGGAATCATTTTCGATTTATAGAATTTTAAGCTATTGCCTTTATCGATAGTAGACCAGGTTTCTTTTTGACCCTTCCTTTTAAGGACGCCCATGCGAAAGCTTAGAGCTAACTTGAAAGCAGCAATTTTTTCATTGTAGCAAGTTGATTTTGAACATATTTTTGTCTGCTTTAAAAAAATGTTAACAAGTGACCGATGACTCAGGGTATGTGATACATATTCCGACCTTGCTATAAAATCCGCCACTCGCTTGACATAATTCAACGTATCATCCAGTCTTTTTCAACCTAATTGCACCAATGTCCGGCCTCAAAACGTGAACGAACAGTGTGTGCATTTTCCTCTCGAAGGTCATCAATTTCAGAACGTAGGTGAGGTGGCGGGTTTTGTAATTTACCCTACATAACGCCGTTATGTCCGTTAAATGTCCGTTCGTGCCAACGCTGGAAATTGCTGGAAAAGGTTTCTTGTGTCTACAGACAAGCCGTTCGAGGCTCAAAATCGACAATAATGGAAAATGTTATCGGGAATTTTCTAATCCAATCGATCGGCAAAAGTTTTTAATAGGTTTTGTACCTTCGTTATCAATCACCTTATTCATGGGGTGTATAAGTGTTTTGATGCGTTGGCTAATGGATTCGTTTCAATCGGCCTCTTCGATAACTCCTTGGTAGAGCGTCGATAAACTAGTGAACAGTTGTAACATGAGTTACATGAGTGCAGGGAGTTTAAAGGAAAAATTATTGGCTTTGCCTTTCGGTTTGGCAGTTAACGGTATGGGTCAATCATGTAGGTTAAGGACCCTTACGGAAGTACCAAATACAGTCGTATGTACAGGATTTATTTGGACACATCTCGTTATATATGCACCAAACTTGGCTGGAAGGAGTTGAGGGACTTTATATGGTTAAAACATGATATGGACATATTTGTGTCATGTTTTTAAATTAAGAGCCCATATTTGGTCATATTTGATATGTTTTAAATCTATATTTTGAACTCCCGTTCGGGGAGGAGGTTCGCTGGAAAGTTAATTGCAAGCCAGTTAATCGTCGTAGTTTATGCCGATGTGCTTGCAGAAAAGCATTTACGAACATAAGGCTTCAGTGAGAACCCGTTACAGCCGCGTAGACGCGAAGGCGAGTTAAGATCTCTTAACTTACCTCCTGGTAACCTTCCTGTGATGTAAACGACCTTCCTCCAGCAGGTTAAGAGGTCAAACTTCCTGGGCAAGACAAGGAAACTCGAGTCACCTTGATGACCATACCCAAAGAGAAGGAAATGACAGACGTGTCCTCCTCCAACTTACCTGTAAGTCGTTCTTGTCACGAAGTGGCCTACTCGATGCTATTGCCAGCTCTCCCTTTTAAACGTTTTGGTCTTCTTCAAGCATTCAATCGAGTCGAAGAAAGTGGAGTTCAAAAGCTACCTTCAGAAAGCAGGTGTGATAGAGGCGCTGACAAGGGCCCTCACGGCCCTCTACGAGGAACACGAGAAGCCCCAAAATGCTGTTGAGTCAGTGCCTGCTTCCTTCTTCGGCTAGCATCCTTTATTGAAAAAGAGATTCCAAGGACTCAATAGACTAGGAGTGCTCAACCTTTGGATCGCGAGATTCCATCTTCCTGACTCCCGACCCTCCCCGATTCTGGGTCTTTTTTTTGTTTGCATTTTCCCCCTATTTTTGCATTCGTCCTTCACCTTGGCAAAATAATTTGACAGCTAGGAACCATCCACGCTGGGTTTGGGGACTTCGATCCTCTCCCCCTTGTTCTGAAAGAGGTCCTCTTCATTTACTGGACTGCTTAACCCCAGGGTGTCAATTTAATGAACCTTCCCACATTTTAATTGAGCACCCCGGAAATAGACCGTTGGTGTGGGCGCTGGGAAACTACAGCCTGGAAATTCTGCAAATCGTCACCAGGGCTCAGAAATTTGCGAACTTGGTGAACATCATGGAACATTAGCCCTGTTGCAAAATTGTAATCGAAGCCACTCTGTGAGCATTTTTGAGCTGATATAGGGTAAAGGCACCAGTTTGTGGACAGGTCAAGGAAATTTTCCTCTGGAAATTGCATTACGGTCGCTGGGGTAACCGAGAAACCGCTTGATATGTTTCAACGGGAGGCCACTTATCATAGTTTGATGCCCATACCCTAAAATAAAATATTAAAAATATACTTTTCCAACAATAACTGTTTAAATGGGTATGTGTTGATTTTCACGTGGTACCTATTTGTGGACGGTCTGCTTCCATTTTGTGGACATCAACAGACCTAGTTTGTGGATACCAGTTTTTGTCAACAATTATGAACGTGCGTAGGCCAAATAGAAAAATATGTACAGCAGTTTTATTCATCTTCATTGATGTCCTGTTAAGAAATATCATTGGAAAAATTAAGGAATTCAGGGGTGCTAGGTCTAAAACTGAGCGAAAATGTCCAAGTTCACTTATGCTGATGGGTATGCATAATTTATATGGTGGTTGACAGGCATGTGCAAAATATGGAGCATTTGAGGAAATAAATTTTCGGCATGAATTTTGTGAAATGGCAAAAAACGCAAAACTGTCCACAAATTGGCGCCCGTCCACAAACTGGTGCCTCTATCCTAGTCCTTTTTTACCCTTGATTGAGCCTAATCCAGTGCCGCGATAACGTCAAATTGTGTCATCGGAAAGCCATCATAAAGCTTTCTAACTAAGCTCGATTTTCCGTCATCGCAGATGGTATGTTGCGCTATCAATGAGAGAGTGGAGAATATTTCAGCTCAAGAAGACACTGGAAGCAGGAAGTTTTATCTTAACAGAAATGCATTGGCACTTTTTTATTATCGTGTGGATGAGATGTATTCCTGCCAGGTGGATTTTGGTGAATTCCGTTTTGCCTAATTTTTTTGGAAGTATTTAAATTCATCGAATAATATTGACTCCTTCACGAAGAAGTAATGATTCATCACGAGTTTATCATTTTGTCACTGTTAATTGTAATCACCAAATTATCATCTTCACGAAATTATTTCACCACCAGACTTGAATCGAACTCAGTATTTCATCAGATGCCATGAAGTGACCATCAAACTTTATTTACTTGGCACCAAACAATCGTCACGTTTCATATATCCAAAGAAGCAAAGCAATTTCTCGTTTTCATTGGAAATGATCCAGCTTCTAATGGAACGATGACTTCCTGGGTGTGGATTCGCTTTCCCAGTGAATTTTTCCAAACCTGAAACCTCCAAGTCGCTAGTAGCTGGACTCCGTGGGCATATTAATATGCACAGCAGAAATTGGCATACAGTGCCATATTTAACTCCCGTACATGTTCACTGGCATAAGATGATCATCCCCAGAAATCCCGATCAATCTTGCAAGCAAGCAATCTTACAACCTCATCGTGCCATTGCACATTACAGGTTTCATCAGAAGAGAAGAAAAATTCATAAGCTTGATGGAAGCATATATTCGGTGTGGGCACACGCAGGTTTTGTAATTGCAGCATCTGTGATAATGCAATCATATTTGGTGCAATCAGAAATAAGAAAATGATGATGTACTTCAATGTATGGAAGGTTCATTGTAATTTCGGGATGGTCAACATTTCTGTGGACTAAAAATTAAGACTTTCCTGTTGTTTAAAGTGGTATTTTATTGTTTTGCTTCAGGTATTTGCTGACGAAGATGAACGAAAAGACGTTGAAGATGGTGAAGACACTGCAGTCCGAGAACGAGGCCCTCAAGAAAGACGTGAAGGAGTTGAAGGAAAAACTGCGTCACTTTGAGGGCGTCCCTGGCACAATCGAGAGTGCCGAAGAAGTCGTTGAAGGTGCTGAAACCAATGCCGAAGATGTTACTAATGCTACAATCCGTGATACTGAGGAACATGAATCTGACAAAGCCAAGGAAGATAATAAAAAGACAAAAGAGGGGAGGAAAGACGTGGAAGAACCGATGGAAGCTGAGAAGGAGGTCGATGAGGGTGCGAAGAGTGAAAATGTAGAAGAGAAGATGGAAGCGAAGCAAGGAGAAGATGAGAAAGAGGGAGGGGAAGAAGAGGAAGAGAAAAAGGGAAATGAACAAGTCTAAGTTCAAACCTTAAGTGAGTGGCAACTCAGTTTCTTCTCATTTGGGTCCCCATTATTTTGATGATGAGCTTTCTTTTCTGTTCTGGTTCTGTTTTTAGGTGGGAAGTTCTCAGCTACTCTGGACAGCATCTATAACCTTGCAGGCCAAGCCTTCATCATTGGTCTTTTCCTTTCTCTTTAGTTTCATTTATAAATCAGTATCATTTCTTCAGATCACATCCGGCGCGTGGCGCTTGGTTTTTGAGTTATTATTTTCCTTTCCGAAGGGTTATGTGAAGTGCAGTTTTCCTTTTTCTATTAATACGCAAAAATCCTTGTACTTTGATGGCCTCAGGTTCACTTGCTGATGTGATCTCACGTGCTTGTATTGTTTTTTTTTTCTTCGTCTGATGAAACCTGTAATGTGCAATGGCACGATGAGGTTGTAAGATTGCTTGCTTGCAAGATTGATCGGGATTTCTGGGGATGATCATCTTATGCCAGTGAACATGTACGGGAGTTAAATATGGCACTGTATGCCAATTTCTGCTGTGCATATTAATATGCCCACGGAGTCCAGCTACTAGCGACTTGGAGGTTTCAGGTTTGGAAAAATTCACTGGGAAAGCGAATCCACACCNCCCGGGCAGGAGGGATCGAGAAACCCCCCCCCCCCCCCCCCCAATTCCTTTTCTTCTCCCTCCTCCATGCTCTTCTTCCATGGGATATAGGACGAGAGAGAGATCCACCCGGTGTCCCTCTCCTGTTTCGATTTTCCAGTGCGTGACTAGTCACACTCTCTCCTATGCACGCCCGGAGGAGGACAGTCTTCTGACGTGAGTATTGCCTAATCATTTCTTCCTCACTTTCTCGGTGCAAAATTCCATATTGGAGATGGCATTTTGTGTGGCCCGGGATGCGAGTGTGCACCCCTCTCTCATCCTACGAGAGATTATGTGGCTATTGCTCTGGAATTGGAAGTAGGAAGTATATCCAGCCTGTCAAGTAATCTTTAAGTGTACGGTAATTGATGAGTCATCGGTCGTGAAGCTTGGATTAGGATCCTAGTCGGTTAGACAGCGGCTTGAGAACGCAGTTACCAGTCCATCTAAAAGAGATAGCTGACAGTCGAAAGTTGTAATAGAAGATGAGATCTATTGGAATCCGTATCCAGATGGGAAAGAGGGATGTGATAATGATGTGGTCGTGGATGGCCTTGGCCTTGACCTTGGCCTTTGGTTTTGAACCCTTGAACCACGTGACATCGACAGACTACGATCGGTTTGGGAAAATGTTGAAAGAGGCGGAGAAGACGAAAGATCTTTCCACTTTGCATTATGCCCTCTTGGCTCAGCGTCACCTGGGATCGGCATTGTATCGGCCGACAAATGATCCTTGTCTCTTGATCGAGGAGGCCCTCAAGGATGTCGGAAACGGGAACGTAGAACTCCTCCATCACGCGGTGGAGACGTTGAATCTCCTTGAGAAGAAATGCTCTGGGTCCCTGGGCATCGGGGCGAAGGTGGAATCAGGCCTCCAGTCTCTCTTGGAGAAAGCTCTCGGAGGACCCAATGTCCGGGACATTTATCTGGCCAAGAAGATTACGGAGTTGCTGCCCCAGATGACCGTGAAGGGCTCAGACGACAAGAGCGTGGGTAAGGCGGTTTTGTCTGCGTTGAAATCCGACGATTCCCTGGGCAATCTTGGCTATGCATTCCACATCATCCGCTTGCTGGACCCAAAGAAAAGCGAACTGGACGTGAAGACTCTCTACGACCGGATCGAGGACGTGCTGGTTCAGGCCGATGACGTGGACGGGAAGATGCTCCAATTCGAGGGTGGACTTTCGATGACGTCGGTCATTATAACCGGTATCTATCACGTGTCGGAGGTGATGAAGAAACCCCCTCCGATCGGAGAGAAGGAGATTTTGAAATTTTCAGCCTATTTCATGTCTCGTCGGTCGGTTCGAAACACACGAGGGTTGTATTATCTGCTGGATGCTCTTGCGGCATTGTCCAAGAATCCCTACCAGGTCCCAGTCTCTTTTTCCCTCGTCTCCAACCGTGGCGTTGGGAAGAACCAGCCTCTGGTGAAAGTGGAAGCTCGAAACCTGCTGGGGAAACCCTTGAGCCCGTTGAAGTTGACCCTGGATACCCTGACTCGGGTCACGGATCAGGCTGTAGTAGCCTCGAACGTCCCCTTCACCAGAAGCGATTCGACGTATCACGTGGACGTGATGTCCGTGATGAAATCGGGACCCTCACCCGGCTTTCACGAGTTATTGATCTCGGGCGAGGCTGCGAAAGGGGACTCCGCCTCGCATCTCATGGGTCTGAAAGGAGTGCGATTCCAAGTGAAGGTGATGACCATGGCTTCAATCCCCACGGTAGAATTGGCAACGGTGGATTCCGAGTCTGCCTCTGAGGGCACCCTGACGTCTCAAACGGTCACCTTGACCACTGGGAAGAAGATGGACGCACCCTTGGCTTTGGAGCACGGACAGAAGCTGGTAGGGAAATTTCTCATTCGTGGGGATATGGATAAGGACAAGGCCTTGACGCCGCATCAGGTCTTCCTTCGACTGGCTCACGAGGCGACGGGAAGGGAACTCGTCTTCATACCGGAACACGATCAGACAGGAATGTACAAGTTCGACGTGGATCCTTTGAAAGGGAAACTCTTTCAAGGCCTTCCTGGCTTGTATAACCTGGATCTCATTGTCGGAGACCCCGTGGTCTCCAACCCCATCCAATGGACCCTAGGCCTTCTCAACGTGGACCTCGGTCCTCCTGAAAATGACGGTCAGGTCGTTGGTGGAGCGGAAACGAAGGGCTTGGAATTGAAGGCAAAGCCAGAGATTGATCACAAGTTTCGGGAACCTGAACGACGACCTCATCTTATCATCTCCAATCTCTTCTCGGTTCTCGTCATTCTCCCCTTGTGCGGACTTCTCATCGCTTGGCTCCTCATGGGAGCCAATCTTTCTCTCTTATCTTTTTCCTCTGCCACCGTGTCTTTCCACCTGGGACTCGGAGGGATCTTCTTCCTCTATCTCCAGTTCTGGCTTCACCTCGACATGTTCCACACCCTCAAGTACCTTCTTGCCCTGGGCCTCTTCACCTTCATTTCTGGTAATGCCATGCTCTCCAAAATGGCTTCTCAAAAAAAGAAGTGACCTCACTAGTGAAGTTTCTCGTTCTTGTTGAATCCGCATCTGCACCATTGACTTGTTGGTTTTTCTCGTTTTCATTCCTTTGCCTGAAGTCCTGAAAAAAGTGATACAGATTAAATTCCAAGAAAGGGAATTATTTATGTACAACGTTGTGATGAGTTGGTGAAATTGGATGATTGAGATCTCGGGTGAATAAATAGGGATTCCTTGAAACCCATCCGACTTTTGGTTTCCGCCTCTTGATAGCTTGAGAGGAAACGTCATGAGAATCTGGAAGCTGTTGGTAGCGAGAGTTGGGGGGGGGGGGATGTATATTAATTGTATGCAAAATGACAGATACATTCGACTCCCAATTTTCTTCAAGTATTCCACGATGCACTACCTCCACTAGTTACTATATTGCAGCGACATTGCTGGAGCAGCATTCGAAAATAGTATCGCCTGATCCAATAAAAATTCTGTGGAAACCTAATTTTCCGATATTAAATACGGAAAATTAATGAATAATTGGTTCTAGATTACGACTATTTGTAAGTACAGATTGAAATGAGAGAATTACATTTCGTATTTTAAATACGTCATGACCCTGGTTACTTCGCATTTCTATTTGGGACAAGACTCAACTTGAAAGATAAGGTCGCACAAGTGCCATGTCAGATTTTGTTTCTTCGCGAGAATACTTGACGTGGCCCCTCGGGTCATACAATTAGGCGAGAAGCCCTGATGTGGGCTTTTGGCGAAGTCAGCAGCGAGAGACTGAAGGGGGTCGAGGAATTCTGCTGACACGAATTGAATCCGGTCGATGGTGGCTGAGGCTGAGAGCAATGAGGACCTCCCTTGCCCTTGTTCATTCCATCACACGCGGCCATTCATTTAATGGACCCCCACGTCCGTGTCCATGCTCCAGCCGAAATGAACTTAGGCGGAGAGATCCTTAATGGGTTCACATTCCATCGATCCCAGCCCATGAAAATGAAGAAAAAAACTAGAGTCCAAGATTCACTCGGTTCTCTTCTATACTTTGTAATGTTTAGTTGAATGTGCTGCATGTAGACTCTGCCTCGATTTTTTCTTAACACCGCATAATGCTTCTTTTTCCGGGGTATATGATATTCTCTCTTCCTCATTAGTCTCCATATTAGGTTAAAACCACCGATGTTCGGACAGTTAAGCTGGGACAGCATTGTAATTCGCTCCTCACGCGTTATTGGTACAAGACGGTTACTTGTTTTTGGTGTCTGGGAGCATTTGAGTAGGTGTTATGAAAATGTCCTTCGAAGCCTTAAAGCTTTCTATTGTAACTATTATGTGGTTGTCCGAACTTAGATGCGGAAAAAATAAAGTCCGAATACAATGTTGTTTGGACACCAGAAGTAAGGCGGAATATGCTCATGGCATACGCATTCCGTATAGCAGTACTCAATGTTCCCTAATTCCCCATGGTATAAGAATTAATCACCGAATTAACAATACCACGTCTGAAGCGTTTCTCATATAAGGTCGTCTCCATACGTTTTCTTGAATTTCTCCTATCCGCGATATGACATTTGTTTCCGCCCTACATTTCGAAACCGTGCTCGACGATCGTGGACACCACAAGATTTTCGCTTAGTAACATGTTCATCTTGGGTTAGGAAGAACTCTCTGAGATCGAGATGGGGAATTCCTTTTTTTTTTTAACAAACGTTATTGTCCGAATTTAAATGGTTTTACCCTATAGAATGGCCACAATAAGTGAAGTCTTTCTTCCTCTCATACTTGGATCAGTCCCCCATTCAGAGATATTTCAAGGCTCTACTTTATTCTCGTGGAGGTAGGATAGAGGAGGGAAAAGAAGTTAGTGTGACTCAGGCGTATCCGCACTGAGTGAAGCGATAAGTCATGGCAGATACAAGAAAGTAGTTTCCGGCAGCCAGGGCGAGATGAGAGAAGTATATCTTGTCAGTGAGAGGTCCAGTGATCCCCTCCCCAGATGAAGCATAGACGGACACGAGAAGCATAAATGTGCCGAAGATTCCGAGGACGTTACCATAGATGGCGCAGAGAAAGGTGGTGGCCATGATGATGATGCCCACGATGGCGTAGGAGTTGCTGACGACGCGGTCGAGCCACCCCACGGCACCCAGGGCGAGGGGGACGCAGAGGATGGAGACAACGATGGGTAGAATCACCCCGGCCTGGTTGTACTTGAAGTAGAAGTGGGCGAGGAGCATGGGAAGGCCTGCCATGGACACGAATGAAGCTGCCCCGTTGTGCAACTTCAACTGCAACGGTGTCCGCGCCACGTTAGAGTGCTTAACCACCTACGAGAACGAACACCAAAAAGTCAACAGTGGGAATTCTGTTTTAGTAGGAACTGGGAGGTACACTGACATACCTGGGCCTAGAAATGAAAATAGCGATTTTTCCCTGTTAGCTTCGAAATTTGTAAATCCTGAATGTTGACATGAGTTTTTGTTGCTAATTCATTGAAAACCCATGGAAACGCAATGAAGGGGTGTAGCTGCCTCAACTAAGCAGCATTTTTCTGACCCGTACGTCCAGCAATCGCACACAAACCCATGTAGCAAGCAGTGTTGGCCGCGTTACTTGTGAAAAGTAACTAGTTACAAGTATTTCATTCAAAAAGTAATTAGTTACCAGTAGAATTACTTCTCACCGAAAGTAACTAGTTACAAGTAGAAGTTACTTTTCCTGAACAAAAATTCTGATCTTTCTACAGCTTCTCCAATTCTTCGACAGAAGCTGGATGCATGGACTGAAAGCGAAAGTTACCCCTGATTTCATGAAAATTGAATTATGATCAGCACTTAACTGGATAAATACTCATGCTCACTCTTTTCCCTGTGCCTCTTCCCTTTCCATGGGCTACTTAACAGGAATTATATATTGATATGCACCCTTTAGTTTTAAAAAAAAGCCAATTTAGCCATTGGTGATGGGGAGACCTACCCCAGCCTGCTCCTTATAGTACCAGATAGAAAAATATAACTAACCAGTCATGTTCTCTTGTTTTCCCTTAACCAGACATGGACTGCATAAATCCAACTTATACAGTGATTGAAAAATAATTTTCACTAACTTTTACAATGTAATGGTATTTTTATGGCGCAATCAAGGAGATGAGGGTGTTTCAACCATCAAATATGTGGAATTGGGTCTGAGGTGCTCATGTTAAAAGTGGTACATATTCACTTGCAAATCACTGTTCATTAAGTTATGCTCTCCACTTTGAAGTGCAAGTGCTAGGCCTGAGTATTAACGGATCTAACTGATGATGGATTGTTGGGAGAGTGCTAAAACGGGGCACTTGAAATATGGAGAGGCAGCTAGGGTATACCCGCCCGCCGAGCCTAAAGGGGATCGGACAAAATTGAGGGGAGAGGTGCCAACGATAAGCATACGAAAGGTTTTTCGTGCAGATGCACTATCAGAACCAAAGCAACGTCTATCATTCCGATCTAACGTTAGACCAAAGGTTTTCTGTATGGAGTGAGGACACGATGGAACTATCTAGACATGCTTTCTCAAGTTAAATGCTGAAGTTCGTGCGACGGAAAGTACCTTGGCCATCAGTAAACATTGAGCACTTCACACAAAAGTTTGCATCGATGCAGTGGCGTATTTTGGCCGAAGGGTCGGGTGGGGGGGCAGGGCAATAGAGCCAAACCCCACCCAAGAGATATCGGGAGAGGAAAGTATTACCTCTAAGGTGGGGCTAGGCTCCGTCCCAGAGGCGCCTGGGGGCAGCTAACCCCTGTAAAACACGTCTCTGCATCGATGGAACTCTCGAATTCGTTTCTGACCTGCACATCGAAATATTTTTGCAAGTACGGCCAAGAAACCTGCACAGAATAAACCATGTTTTCTCAAGGCCATTTCAAAAATACGTCTCTGCATCGATGGAACTCTCGAATTCGTTTCTGATCTGCACATCGAAATATTTTTGCAAGTACGGCCAAGAAACCTGCACTGAATAAACCATGTTTTCTCAAGGCCATTTCATGTCCCATCTTTCCTCCCAATATTGCATCAATTAGGATGCATGTGGCCATGAAGCACTGTTTATTTACAGCAAATTTAGTAAATCATCAAGAAAAGGAACGCGTTACAGTAACGCCATATACTTTTGCCTTGAAAAAGGAACTAGTTACCAGTTCCGTTACCCTCCCCTGATAAGTAACTCGTTACCTTAAAAGTTATTGAAAAAAGTAATTAGTTACTGTAACGCGTTACTTTTACTTCGTTACCGCCCAACACTGGTAGCAAGATACAAGTATGTGCTCAAAAGGTACGTTCTCATCGCACATTCATACTCATTTGGATGTAGCCAAGCTCATTGAAACTCTGAAACTGAGCTGTATGGTGTAACTCTGACGGTGGAAGTTCGATATGGAATACCATCATTCAGACAGAGAAATAGAACGTTTATGGAGGAGAGTTCTCGCATGTTAGCCGTGTGTTGTCACATAGGCGCAATTAATTTTTAGTAGGCGATATTTCGCATGCTACCCGAGAGTACTGCCAGTCTCTCGTATATGTTAACCAGATGAAAAGGGAAGGATTTCAGGAATTAACAATGTAAAGAATTGCCAGAAATTAATTATAGTATAATCTCTATACGAATGGCCTCAAAGCAACCGGGGGAACCTTTAATTAAGTTTGCCTTCATCGTGCAAGCTGTCTTCATGTACGCTGTCTGTTTTGCATTTTTGTCCTCTCTGTGCAACGATTGTCGCACAAAAGACCATATGTCGGTCTTTGGTCCATGGGTTGATGGGCAATTATATTCTCGCGCACATTGGCCGGTTCTGGTACCGATATCGATTGTGGGAAATAGAGGGGGAAGGGGGAAAAGCCAATTATTTGTTATCCGATATTCTTCACTGCGTTATCAACTTTTTAAATGCCAGCTGATGAGATTTATGGATTTATTACATGAATTCTCCGCACCGCTATTTGCGCAGCTTTATGCCAGAAGCACGCATGAGTTTTATTGTAAAGCAAGCGGAAGTGTGGCAGGATGCTGAATCTAATCATTTGGGGCTGTGGTTTCGTAGATACAGGCTCAATCATGCGCTAGTACGATGAACAATTTTTACCGGAGAGACGTAATGAGCACGTTATCTCGATCAGAAAGTGCAAATCATTGGCCCTAGGACCTACATATTCATGGGAAAGAGAGGGGAACTCCGGCAGAATGCCCGATGTCAGCATTTGATTCGAAGCAGATGTCAGCTGTAGAGATTTCTGCGTGTGCTTATTTTTGTTTTAGTTGCCCGGAATTGACCAGAGCCGTTATAGGTCTGCGTTTCCTTGGAACAGGCAGAAGTCCGGCGGCCTGCCCGATCCCATCATTCGACTCATGTCTCAGCCACAGAGGGAAATCCAATCATGTCGTGTACTACATGGGTTTTTTTGCTTTGAAGCGACCGAAAGCACCTGTACCTCTTCTTGAAAAAGAGATGAGAGTCCACCACCGGGTAGCATTCACACGCGCACGTCCCTTCCTCTCTTGAGAGGAGCTTTGGCATCGGCAATGTGAAAACCTTCTTGTGGCCGATGATGCAGATGACGCCGTTTCGGCGCCGATTCCGGTAGTTGCCTTATGCATCGGTACAGCCCTAGTAACGATCCCTTTCATTTGTAACATTCAGAATGGCGTCAAGAAGGAAAGAACTAATCCGATCGGCGCCGGTTTCCGGATCACTGGAAGCCGGCTCATGGTGCGGCTTCCAGGTCCCCAAGGATGAAAAGTTCTTGGTGACAGGGAAAAGGTATAAGGGATAGGCATGGATCAATTACCTGATGAAATACATAATGAAGACCAGAGAATTCGCACAAAATAAAGTGATTTTGACCTCGAAACCAAATTTAAAATGAATATATTCCGTCAGGATGTCCTTTTCTGAACTCAAAAAAGGCAAATTTTATTCAAATATGAACAACCTGAGTGAATATATTGACCCCTCCATATAAATACTCCTCCTCCCCGTGGCCCAACAAAAGTTCCAAACTTTGCATAGCTGTAGATGTAATAAAAATTGGCAGGAAATTTACGAGGCATCAAGTCCGACATGTGTAGTTGGTTTCTCAGAAAATGAACCAAAATTGCTTGTTTATAATATGTGGAAGAGTTTTTTTTTCACACAGTGGCGAATGAGCTCTTACGTCAGCGTGCTTGGCGAACGATCGAAGCCTCCCCAGTGCGATTCGGCCAAGTAGGCAGGCGCAGAAGCACTCACTCATTTCACATCGTGCGAAAAAATTGTTACTCAAGTTATGGACAAAGAATTTCTTTGAAATTTTTCGAAAACCACCAACACCTGCTGGATGAGAGGTCCTGTAAATTTGAGTAAGAATCGTATGGCAAGCACATCGGTCAGTAGTTTTGTGTATTCTGTCACAACCTTGTTTTTTTTTTGCTAGTTATGATGCTATTTTTATATTATTACTTCATCTTGAAATCATAAAAAGGTCATTATATCGATTGTGAAGAGATATTTGGATTATTTTGCTATAAATCCCAAGAAACAACAACTGCATCACTTTTTTTTTAACATTAAATCTGAGGATGCTAGCTTTCGAAGGGTGTAGTTTCTGTTTGCGTAGGTTTTCTTGTTTTGGTTGTAGTGGGGGGTGGTGTATCGTTTAGAGTCATCTTGTATCATCCCGTGCTTTGATATTTGGCATTTTCTTGAATATCTTTCTTGGAATGAAGAATTAAAATGATATTGTTTTCCTGAGACTAATGATTTATTGTTCCACTTTTCCCCATTCTCAGGGCAAAGTGAAATGACTTCCACTATTTCATAAATGTATTATTAATTCAGTTTCTTTCATTACTATTCCAAACCCACAATGACCGATGAGCAAATACACCTAATGTCAGACAGGCACTTTCTTGTGACCTGACGACATGAATTTATGAACTAAAAATAGTAATTGGGTTAACACGGACACCCGGATTTTCGCTGGATCTACCAGAAACGTTCTACCTGTTCTGTATTTTTTGTAGGCTCAGCCATGACAGCATTCCAAGTCAAGACAGTTACGTCCCACATGTGTTCCCACTGATTTAGTACTATCAGATACGTGGACGACTATAGTCTTGTCCGCCAACGTGTTTTTTTTTTTTTAAATACACCCTTTCGAAATATATATTTGATCAAATTTGGGTTTTGAGGCCAAAATCTCAGCTAACTTCTAAGACTCGCCAGGCCACTTGCTCTATTCTCCTCTGCTTTCTCCTGCCTCGTACAGTCAGTGTTGAGTGGTAACCACGTGAAAGTAGTGCGTTACAGTAACTAATTACATTTTATGGTAATTTCAGTGGTAACGGGTCACTTTGTAGGAACCAGTAACGGAATCGGTAATTAGTTCCTTTTCTTAGAAATAAGTAAAAGATGTTTCTGTAACGCGTTATTTCCTTGATGACGACACGATTTCGGGTGAAAGTGACCGGCGCTTTATTACTAAATGCATTCCTATTTGGCAAGGCTAGAATGGAAATGCTCTAAATGAAGGCGGGTTGGCATCTTGCCAAGATCACAGTGACTTCACTATGGATTAACACACCCTCGTAATGCAAATCATTGTTCTATATGGACCTAACGACACCAGCGTAACGAACGCTTCTTGCGGCCTTGCATGTAACGTGAACTGGTATGCCGTAGATGTCCCCAGAGTCGAAACACCGACCCAGCGCCCTTATAGGAGTGTTTGACCTCATCGCAGTCACTGTACGAAATGCGTTGGCTGTTATGTGAAGGTTTTCTGTCTCGAAGAAAAAAATATTGACCGAAGTAAGGAATGAGTCCCAATAGGATGCTATCCCGCCTCCATTTCGAGCACTGCCTTATTGTCCTTGAAATCACTTGCAAAGCTGAAAACGCTGTTCATCGAATGAAATACACCCATTCCAGCCGGTGTAGCCATGAAGCAGCTATTTAGCGTAAGAGAGGCATTTTTCACCAACAGGAGAAGCAGAATGTATTATGCCAGCTTAGAGATGCAGCTCCTTCTGAGGACCGTCTTACAAATGCGAGTACATACCATGAAAGAACTCGCGTGAGAGTGCCTGCTGACGTTTTTTGCACACTCGCATGGGAATAGAAAAGAACTCTCTTTCGTGGAATCACTCTCAAGGACATATGTCGTCTGCGGAAAGAACTCACGCGAGCATCTTTCATACTAATATACTCGCACGCGTAAACTTCCTCGAAGACTTACTCGTAATGCAAAGCAAGAGTGGAAATAGGAATTGTCATCGTCATTCATCGAAATATTGTACTATTGGAATGAGGCTCAGTTCCAAGTCTGTAGAGCTTGGAAGAAGTAACTTGTACTTATGACCATTCCATCTTGGTGAGGATTACATCTAATTATTTTATTATAGGGTGGAATACTTGTAATTGCAAGTAGTTACTTTCCACCTGTGACGTGTCCAACGCAACGTACACAGCAGTAACTGATACAGATGCTTTTCTTTCAATGTGTCTTTCCCCTTTCCGAGCGAATCCAAACTCGGAATGGGATCCTGAACGGGTAGGTATCATCGCTCGTATTGAAATGAGCGTGGAATGGTAAGCTGCAGAATCCTAAGCCACGATCTCAATGACGAAAAGGTTCGATTCGAATCGGACATATAACCTCCTTCCAAGGGAAGAGTGATACCTTTGTGAGAGCGAGGAGGAAAACGAGGCAGAACCAGATGAATCCGAAGATATTGTAATCGATCTCCATGGTGGGGCTGTAGCATTTGTCTCCGCATGCCGTCGTCTTCCCCCAAAAAGTCTGCACCGTCTGAGTCGCAAGAAAGTTGTGTCGACGCACCTCCCACAGCGTCTTCTACCGAAGGGTGGGGCAAGCAAGCCATCGATAGGCGATGGGATGGAAACGGAACGAGATCGCTGAACAAGGAATGCCGCGGATACCATGGAATAGCCGGAGACGGCAAGAAGGATGGCGGAAGAGGGGAGTCCTACGTAGGCCTTGGGGGTCAGGCAAGTATACATGCGATAGAAGAAGACAATGATGAAGAGACCCAAAGCCACTGTGAATGTCGTCTGGATGATCGGCTGACATCGCTCTGCTTCCACTACCGTCTTGTACGCCATCTTCAATCCTCTCGTGCGAGTCAGCTTACATTCGGTACATCTTCCTTTCCGCTGTGGAAAATCTCCTTACTTCTCTGTGAGAGAAAAGAAAGCCCTGAGCATTTTCTTCCCGAAGACAATACGAGGCAACAGGACAAGAAGACCCGGATTTTCAAAGATCGATTGTTGCCGGTTGAGGGGTCCTCTTGAAAAAGAGAAAGAAAAATGTTCAGCTAGGGAAATCCCTAGCGAGACAGCCCAACGTTATGAATAACGATAATGATGCAGTCGCATCCAATTACAGATGGCCACAGGCGAAGCAATTTCCTTTCTTCCTCCTCATCCGCCGAGATATTATAGAGAGACGAAAGGAAGGAGAGAGAGGAACGGGGATAAGAGGAAGGAAGACTTGTCCTGGAAGACAGGGTTGCTAGATCGATTCTCACCCGCCCACAGTTGCCGGATACATCCCCACTCTTCGCCCGCTTATCCGATGAATACTTCTGTCTCGCGAAGCCATGTCCTCGGCGGACCATTAAGGAGTAATTATGGATTACTGACTTGATTCGTTATACTTATTGGGAGCAGGAAAGAATAGATCAAGGGATGCCTCTTTACTGAAAAAGGAGGAAAGGGAAAGAAAAGCTCCTGCCCCGCCTCCGACATCGTCATTAAAACTTTCTGCCGACAGATGATACGGAGCAAGAAAAGCCCTATAGAAGATGAAGCCTTTGCGGCAACATCTGTGGTGGAACAGCTCCGTCCTCGGCGCGCGCAAGTGTGTGTGTGTCTGTGTCTGTGTGAGCGTGTGTGTATGTCTCTCTCTCTCTCTCCTCTCGGCCGTGGTGGCCCTCTCCTCTCCATACGACTTCCTCCTTTTCACTTCCTTTCTCTTCTGAAAGAAGTTGGAAGGGCGTTATTCACGGCCTTCAATAGGCTACTGGGCTAGACTCTCTCCTTCTCTAGATAATGTCCACCCAGAGAGAAAAATGGATTTCTTCCTCCATCATTGCTGCAAATGTATTCTGGCTCCATTCCATTGATGAATTCCTTCCAGATTTCGTTTCGCTGTGAGACTTCACTCCGAATCGGCTCAACGGCTTTTCGCAAGACTTTCGATTTGTGGGGAGGCGGTGATCGGTAGGACGCTTTCCCAGAAATGCCCGTCTTTGGTCAGTCACATTCCCGGAGACGTGAAATGGAAGGCGGTTATCGTTTGAACACCGTCTACAGAGCCCACCACCTTTGCTCATTTGCATTTCCGAAAATATGATATGGGAACGGTGATTTGTGGAACGCATTTACAGCAATCACTAGCCAGTCGCGTTCCCGAAGACGTGATTGTGCTACGGCCGTTGGTCGACCTAGTTCCGTCCATCCTTATCGCACTGTTCTCATATGTATGGCATCCATGTCCCTTATGAGTGGAGAAGCAGGATTCAATTATCGAGGAAGAGATGGACTGGTCTGCCTGAGCTCGCATTGATCTCTCACTGAGAAACTCTCCACCTGAGATCCGAAGCCTGTCCTTTGTCTCCCTCTTTTTCTTTAAGTTGGCCTTGATTCCTAAAAAACGAAAACTGGGGATGTTCCGCCCGGTCCGTGTGTTCATATGTCTGATGTTACCACAGGTGCCCGACGATAACGATATTGCTTCGTTTCCGATAAAATTGTCTTACAGAGGCATGGACAAGATAATTGGTCCAGAAACATTAAATTATAATAGCTACATTGAAATTTTCCAACATCCACTCCCATAGGAATTTGAGACATTGTCTTTCACTGTAAACTTCCACTCCGAGGAGCATCAGGGAAGGGGAGGGGGGGGAAGGGGTGGCCGATCTCCAGATCAATCCAGGCATTCGTTACTTGTCCAACTCTGCCTTATATCAAGATTGCGTCGATCAGGTTTGCACCTGAATTTCTTTGCCTTCGCTTCGGCAACTAAACGAACGGGCTGTCACTGCGGTGTCATGGCAGCAGATCGATAGTTGGCCAGCCGAGAGCATACCGCTAGAGATGCGTGCGTTCGAATGTTTTCGACTTGCTATTATAATGAGGATAAATGGCATAAAACGAGGATGCCTGAGGAAAGAAGGGAAGGTGGCTTGGTTAACCAAGCGGAGTACGAGGAATATCGGGTTACTACGAGTTCATTCGAGCGGGAAATTAGGTGAGCGAAGCCGGAGCAAGAGGAGCGTCCTGCTATAGATACCGAGAATATTTCCAAGGCCTTTTATCGACATGCCAGCGACAGGAGTCGATATTCGATCCGGCCCCCGAAGGACGACGATGGGGATTTAATTGCAAATAAGGAAAGCATGGCCAGGCCTGGCCATGGGGGTAACGTTTTGTATGGGGGACACCGAACGAGTTCTTTTCTCGCGCGTTTACAAGCGAATCCGACTACGTACCGACGATGGCGTGCATCGAGGATGTCGCCATGTAGAGGAAGAGATCTGGGTCTTTCGTAAAATTCCAGCTCGTATCGTCGAGAAATTCGGTCGGGAAGTGTCGCTTTAAAAAAAAAAATCGTGCTCGAGGATAACTTTTTGCCCGGGGAAGAGCCTAGGGATTGGAAATCAGCGAACGTCGTACGGATCTTTAAGAAGGGGAATGGGAAGAGTCGGGGAAACGTGAGGCCGGCGAATCTCCCGAGTATTTCGGCGATCAAGGGGAAAACAAGACGAGGGTTCTTGCCTGAGAATTCCTCGAGGCGCACCTCGCTCATCCGGGAATCTCAACACGGCTAAAGGAGACGACGAAATCGTCTCGAATTTCACGATCGAGTGGTGATTGGGTGAGAGGGATGAAGAGAATCCCATTGACGTCGTCTGTTTAGTCTTCGCGAAAGCTTTCGATACCGTTCCTCTCGAGAGGTCACGCGCTAAATTGGAATCGCACGGGATTCGAGGGTGCGTGAGAAATTGGATGAGTCGTCGGGAAAAGAGCAGAGAGCAATTGTAAATCAGGTGTCCACGGAAGTCTCAAACGATCACTTCTATTTCTGGTTTACATTTACGGTTTAGATCAAGGCCTAGCGAGTAAAATCAGGAAATTTTCCGACGACGTGCTCGTACGTTTCTCCATCAAACATCATGGGAGCCGAGAGATATTTCCAGCTTTTGGACGAGGAGAGGGAAAAAAAATGGCTCGTGGAATTTAATAAGTCATAATAACAACAGGCCCATAAATGCCTTCGGCGAGATTAAACTTGGTGAGGAAAATGGATAGAGAGACTTAGGGATCACCCCAGATGAGACATTCGAGTTCTCTCGTGCACAATCGAAACTAAACGTAACAAGATTTTCGGTACAATTCTCTTGCCCATAAGAGCTCGCGCATCATTCTTCCTTTGTATGCTGGTAAGATCCCATTTAGAGTCTCGTGTTCAATTTTGGAGGCCAGCAAATAAAAATGATTTAATGGTGCTGGAAAGGGTTCAGAGGCGAGCTACGAAAATGATGGACTTTCGTATGAGACACATTTAGAAGTGTTGGGAATGCATTCGCGCGAGAGAAGGTTAATGAGGAGGGCCTCATCCAGTCCTTTAACATCATTAACGGAATCGATAACATAGAACGAAGTAGGTTTTTTCTACCTCGTTAGTAAAACAGTAGAACGAGAGGGAACCAGTTCAAGTTGTGTAAGCCTCGAGTGAATCTCCGCTGGAGAAATTGCTTCTTTACTTGACTTGTAGGCTGGTAAACCGTGGAACGCATTAACTAGGCACTAGGTGAACATCCACAAATATATTTATATCTTCAAGTGTAGTATACCCATGTTTTCTTATGTACGCTCTCGGACACAGAACGTCATGAATGAGCAAAAACGATTCTTGGCATCTCTAACTGAGCCTTAAATAACGTGAAACAGAGCCAGTAGCTTTGAAGTTCAGTTTTCTTCCTCCCTCTCTTCCACCTCTTCCTCATCGTTAACTACCAGCAGCGTCCAAAGTATACTGTTCGCGGGCAGGATCCGTCACATCACGTTTCGCATTCAAGTAGATAAAATTAATGCATAATTGTACCCTGTCCTTTTTCTCGCCCGCAATATTCTTTTTACTTCTATCGTGACCCACCGGTCCCAAACTTTCAATTCTCCTGCACTAGACCTAGCATTGGGGAGTTGTCGGTTCGCTCCCTCACTTTCTTTTCTTTTTCTTTCAGGATGGAGAGGCGAAACGCGTGAAGAAAGAAAGAAGGGTTGTCATGCACTGCACGTGAGTGACGATAATAGAGTTATTGCATGCATGATATCGAAATTCTCCTGGTTCCCGGGAGTCGGAGCCAGCTGTAAAATGGGTTCATCCGCTTAGCTCGAGGCTGCTGCAACGGAGCGGAAATGATGGATCACATCATGATCCTCCAGGCCGTCTATCGTAGTATAGAAGAGATGTAGGCCTAGCCCACTGCAGAGACTAGAGTTCACGTTGAAAACTTGGCTGCTTGCCTCATCCCCCCGTAATCTCCCCTCCAATTGGCTCATCCCCCATTATATTCCCTTACCCGCGTTTCCGCTTTCTTCCCCTTTGTCTATTCCAATTGATCCATTCCGGGCAACTGTGAATCGTACCCACGGTTAATGCTGCTTTAATGGTGAAGTTCACGTCCCCTCAAAATCGTCCTGATATCATCTGCATAGGATGGTGGTAATAGGTATTGATGAGATCCTAAATGGAGCATGGGCTGTCATCAGACCACAAAACAGCGTTAGACTAAGTTTCGACGGGACGGTAAGACGAACAGAGATTAGAGTTGTCTATTCCGCAGTGTTCCTCCTCCGGTCTTGAAATATTAACCAAACTTTCATCCTGGTGAGACCTGACAATCCGACAACCCTAACAGCCAGGCTAGGCTGTTTGCTGTGGCTAGGCTCTTGGGGTTTAATGACACCTGAGACCGGATGTTTATGACCTTGCCGAGAATTGAAAGCTGCCGCGCTCATTTAACCCTGCCATTTGCGGCCTCTTGTCCCGAAAAAACGTTTATTTTGAGCTGAGTATAAGGGAAGCATTTTTTTGGTCAAACGTAAAAAGCGAAATTTTGGAGTTTCTTTTTGTACATTGGTTCCTCACTTCTATCCATTAAAAGTTTCTCTTTAAGTCTGCTCTCGTTTCTTACGTGTTTGAGTTTTTAAGCGACCTACGTATTTCCATGAGACTTGGAGTGAGACGCAGATGCAAAGGAGAGGGTCTTCATTGGCTCGAGCTCTCCTCTTAGTAGCTTGAAGGGTTTTCTTCCATCTCTAATATAGACGTTGCATCTCCTGATTGCATACCCATAAGCTAACTGATCGAGTGTGTGTGCAGACCGAAGACGCGGGGGGGGGGTATGATGAAGGGAGCATCGTAAGAGGGAAATCTTTCGCGTCTTCTCGGGTGGTTGAAGTGGAGACTTCCAAAGGAATTTTTTTCCTTCACGTATTCTGACATTTCGAATACGGAGAAAGTAAGAACAGTCAACAGCAGATGGTCTCAATGTATTTTATCAACTTCTGGAGTTCTTGGATGCTACTTTTCAAGGGCTGTTGTATGAGGTGGAACTAAAACCCCAAATCGGATATATTTTCATGTTTTAAGATTCGGATCTCCCTGAAAAACGAAAATGTTGGCTTAATGCTGTATATGACTTCGTGAGAATTAGAAGCCGAGGAGATTCAGATTCTATCGGGTAATATATTACTTTCCTTTCAGATCTGCTGGATGCTTAAGGCTACACCCTTCCTTCCCTTTCTGGCTTTTTGAAATGAATTTCCTGTAAGCTAGCCTCATTCCTTCTCTTGTACTATCATAATTATCATTAAGATTCAACTTTTGAGACCGGAAGAGATCTGCAGAAACTGACTGAAACGAGTGGGACTTGGTCTTACGATTACGTGAACGCAAAGGACGCGGGACTAAAGGCAGGAAAAAGCCACGGGATTGATCGGGACTGGGATTTATTTCTTACATAACGTATGTATATGAATCCTCGACCAGGGCCCAACGCGCACCCGACAAAGTGGGAAATGGAGAAGACGTATTGTTGTATGAGACATGCAAGCAGTGCCTAAATCGTATTTGTTTAAATTTCTATTGGTGCAGAACATTTTTTACCGTGAGTATGTGTTTCAAGACTTTTTGAAAGGCTGTATAACGAAGTTAGAAAGTTTTATGATATTTTCTTCGGATGTCTTGTTAAATGTTGAAATAGTTTGGTAGAGCAGTTCTCTTATTCGTAATTGAATGTGTTCAAGGGATGCTCTTCATATGCAGATCGAACTTCAGTTAGACTACACACTCACAGTATTCATATTATCAATGACTGCTTCAGACAAGGGCTATCCATCTGTTATCTTCTATTGTGACAACTGCAGCTATCTCCTGGGATCTCTCCCCCTCTCTCGCTCTCTCTCTTTCCCCCTCGGCCTTTCCCCATCTCCGTTAAGCCCCTGAGTAGGACGCCTGCCTGCTCGTTTTCCTGGTCCTCCTCTACTGTCTTGCCTCCGGGCTTCCATTCTCCATCCCATTTCGTATAATTGAACCCCTGAGAAGGAAGCTTGCCTGCTCGTTTCCCTGGTTTCAGATGCCTTGTATCCAGGCTCCCAATTTCCCGCACTTCAACGCCCTTGATCTCGACCGCAAACGATTGCAGATCGTAGGGCAGTTTAGCACTTTTTTTTTCCCTTCATCCCTTTGTTCATTGTTTTGCTGGATGTAAAGGAAACGAGGTTGAGGACGTGGTAGTAATTGAAGGTGAAGAGGGAGAGAAGGGGGAGGGGGGATGGGAGAGAGAGAGAGGGAGGGGGGGATGGGAGAGAGAGAGAGAGAGAGAGAGGGAGGGAGAGAGATCGAAGCTTCCTGTACGTCCCGAGACCTTTCAATTATTCATGTCCAGGCTCCTACATTGCATCTAGGGATCATGAATGAAGAGAAAGAGGCAGGAGAGACAAGAGAGATACAGAGAGATAGGGGGAACCCTGAACTAATTCTAATTAGATTTCTTCTTTCCATCCTTTTCTCTCGGAGAAGACACGAATAACTTGCACGAAATGAGATCCATGCGGATATTTGCCCCCTCTCATCATCCTAGGCTATGGGAGGCTCTGATTGTCCCTATTGTTTCAAGAGGAAAAGTAAAATGATGTGTGATTTGCAAAAAGAGACAAGGATTCTGGATAAGTTATGGAGAGGAAATAGTTCGAAAATGCGAAAAAGGAGGAAGCAAGGAGATATACTGCGCAAAGATGGGAGTGTAGGCACTAGTGAGAAAATGGAGAGATGATTTATGTGCAGATTTAAAAGTGTAGAGGGAGAATTTATCTCATCTCTGCTTCCGTTTCTGTCCAAGCTTGGATATACCGTTACTGTAGACGTCTTAGGCCTAGGCTCTCATATAGAAGCAGCTCATGCATTTTTCCATCATGATTCCCGCTAGCGTGGGGACAGTATTAAAGGCCTTCATATATCCCCTTCTACCAAAAATGACATATTGTTCTTCGTACGACGTCTCGGGTTACGATTATTTCTCTCCCCGTTGTAAGGAATCTCACGAGCCGGGGGCTATTGCGCCTCGTAATTAATTGCCTTGATTTCGAGAGGGCTTCTGTTGATTGCATGTCTTGCCGCCTCTGAGTGCGATGAAGTTTCCCGGGTGAACGACGTCGAGAAGGATGAGGATACGACACAGATTTCGTCCCCTCTCTGTCCCTTCTGTGTATCATGTCACATTAAACGACGGGAGGCCCTGCAATATCATGGGCTCCCTGCCAGCTTATTGCGCTTTTTCCCTCTCTCTCTCTCTCTCTTTCTCGCCCTTTCTCCATTTTCCTTCTCTGCATCTTTTTCTCTTCATTTATTTTAGGTGGAAGGGGAGAAGACATGGCTGAAGATGGGCAGTGGAGGGTGGAGGGAACGGTCCTGAAATGCATCAGTTTTGCCTTAGTTCTCTCCCTTTCCCCCGTCGGTTCATCCATTTACGGTGAGTCTTCTGAAGATCATCGTTTAGCTCGCTTATTCATGGTCGTTCACAAACGGCTATTGACGATCCCCTCCATTCCATACCGTCTTGATGGTCTTCATAAATCTTGGAGGCATCTCTCTCTCCGGGTCATTACAAGCTACTTTCTAGTACCGTTAGGCGTACTTATTGATGTGCCAAACGGTGAAAGGCGAAAGGGAGCCCTCTCTGAGCATCTGCTGCATTCTACAGTTGCCTTCCTTCCCATGACCGCGTGGCACGCGTCGTGGGCTCCCTCAGAGTAGATAAGAGCAGCTTTTCTGTGAAAAAAACAATAGTGCGCGAAGAAAGGAGACAGTGATGAACGAGGAAGACATAATGAAGTTCATTCATTATCTCAAGATACCAGTCATAGCGATGTAGCCAGACGCGATTTTTCAACATTTATGTGTACTTCCATGTCTGGCAGCTGAAGATGGAGAGACTCCCTCTTCTCTTTTTCCATCTCATTCCTTCTCTCCTTGCGAAGGCTTCCCCCCCCCCCCCCCTTTATTTCCATGCATCATGAGGCACTATAGTACCATATAGTAGGAATCGTAGCGCAGAATAACCCTTTCCGATGCAAATTTCCACTCTCAAGGCACACGCTCACCCTCGAACACGGACTCAAAAATCGGTATGCTCCCTCCGCTCGCCAAGCTCTCCAGCTCCGCGATTTCCTGTTTCTGTCGAGCGTTTCCGGAGGTCTTGGAGCACATACGTGGCTGGGAATTATAAAACGGATAGTGCCTTGGCATTATCGTACTTGCGGAATCGCCGTTTCACGCGTTTTGCGGAAAAGTGCGTATCATGCATCACACGCATCACATCGTGCATCACATCATGCATCACATCGTACGCGTGATCTGTGATAGCTATCACGGATCACGCTTACGCATGAACTCGAAAATTGACACACCTGTTCCAGGTGCTCTGGCCTAAAATAGAATATTTAAAAAGCCACAACGGTTCGGTCCTTTCTGAAATCTGGAGCTACTGAACCTGAGAGTTCAAGAATCTGTTAATTCTTCCCGCGGCCGAATTCGCAATTTTGGTTCACCTTGCAACACAAAACTTCTAAATATATTCGGAAAATTTAGGTGCCGTAGAACTTCTTTCACCCTGGAGCGTGGCTTGGGAGTTTCATTGCTGAGTTTCCTACGGTTAACAGGCCAGGAGATGAGCTCGTACGGGACTCCATCGGACCGCCCTCACCCGTGGACCCGTGAACAATAATACTTCCCAAAATCACGCGTGATAAGCTATATCGCAGGCTGACACCCGAAAATAGAGAGCAAAAAACTTTGACGTACGAAGCAAAGAAATATGGCGTGCGATCACGTACCCAACAGCTCGGAAACAACACTTGCAAGCGTATGAATCGCCTATTAATGTCCAGTACTACAGGATGGACAAAAAAAGAGGGTTTGTCAAGAAGTTCAGAACGGCTATTCAGAGGGAATTACGACAAATGAAAGCCCATTTCAAGTTTCTTTATTGGAGAAATCTTCTCCTTAAAATGCAAGATCATCTTTGGATTGTGGCACATTAAACGTGAACAAAATGGCCGGCACCTCCGCTAAAACTCGACATGGCTTGTGTGGAATAGGCCTTTTAATGAGTTTCAAATTTGGCAATTTGTCTTTACCCTTGACAATATTACCTAAGATGTTCGATTTCTGCCACCTTGCTCGTCAATCACTTTCTGCTGACAGCGTTGAAATTCGTCGTTGGTTGTACTCAAAAACCTAACAGAGGGTATCGCGGGCCTGCTGGACATGCACTTCCCATGTGATTCAAGGAGAAAATCGCTATTTCTCCCGGTTTGAGATATTCTTATCCACGATCTCAACGTTTTCATCAATCCGAGGTGATATCAGCCTCCTGCTAATTGGCCTCTTTCACGTGATGCTTCTGTCCTCGAATTTCTGGTGAAAATCGGCCCTAAGAGATTTGGTAAATATATGCATTATTGACATCTCCTTCATAGACTATTTTCACATTTCCTGGGCCTCTACTGGGTATCATGTTACTGGTTATGGTTGTGCCGGGGCATAATGAAAATGAAGACAAGGCCTTTACAACTGTAGAAAATTTTTGAAAGTTATAATGCTGTTGTATTCATTCTATACTACTATAATCTGATGTCTGTGAGTTTGTGATCCAGTGTCACTGTAAACTCAGATCATTGTGGGTGAGAACCTTGTGCGAATCGCTTTTCAGGGATGCCATGGCCTCCTGTTGAAGTGCCTCGTGGCGAAGGTACCTATTCTCCAGTGTCAATAAGCGGATATATCCTCTATTTATTCATGTTTTCACAGGCGATTCGCATCGGCGGCTCGTGATATGCAGCAGTAATAAATCGTCATTGACGTTCTACTTCAGCTGCATATCACGAGCCGACACTGGCGATTCGTACTACCCAGCCTCTTCTTTCCTTGCTTTCACGGGTGTAATCCTTCACCATTTCTACTCGTTATACCCGGGGGGGTATTATTCAAGCTTTTTAAATTTAATTCCTGTCTTCTTCCTTCTTTTCCTGCGACCCCCCCCCCCCCCCCCCCCCCTCTCCCCCCCCCCCCCCCCCCCCCCCCCCCTTCCTCGCCCCCCCCCCACTTACTGTCGATTCTGTTTACTCCGAAACCTCGTTTCAGTTCGCCCTCCGGGCTGATTTAACACAGACGATACGATTTGTACAATGCAGAGTGATATGATGTGATGCGATCGGCGGAAGATCTTCACTTCAATATTTCCGGAATTGGATGGATCTTGGCGTCCGTAGAGAAAGAGAGAGATGGGAATGGGAGGGATATGTGGAAGAAGAAAGAAAGAGGGATCGGGCTCGGGGGAGATGTTGTATCATGCCTTTCGTCTTTCCCTTGGAATAAATCCCGCATTCCAGTCACGACGAGTTTCAGCAATGAGATGGAAAGAACGAACGAGCCCTTCTTCATTCCCTTTCACACACAAATGACGCCTACGTCATGATGTTCCTCTGACTGACCTCTCTTCACGCCAACTGTCACCTCACATGATGAATCACATCTCTTGCTCCTCTTTCCCTCTTCCTTTGTCTTCCCCTAATTATTTGAGACAAAGGAGAAACAGAAAGGGAATTCTTATCTCCGGGAGACCGGATGATAAGAAGTTTCTTCTGGGGGGGGGGGGACACCGTTTCCTTGGGGACGCGTGGTCATTCTTTCTCTTTTCGTTTTCTCACTGATTCCAGAGGGAGAGGAATCAGTTTCTCGACGATGGACTTTCATCCGTAACTATCCCGTATTCCTAAAGATCTAGAAGTCCGTTCTGCTCTCGCTTTCCTGGATCTGTTCTGGTTTTGGGAATATTTCCCGTGCTGATAAATGTTCCCAGATTCATGGAAACATATCGTTCTGGAGCGAAAACAAGACAGGAGGCGCATCTAATACAGTGCATTCAAATTTTTGATTGGAACTACAAGCCCAGCTGCTTTCTTAGACCGCGGCGTCGCCTTGGAATGTGGCCTATACTGTGAAAGACGAGAGCTCGGGATCGATCGATGACACTGTGACTTCGAACCAATAGAAGCAGAAGCAGGCGGAGGTCGCGGAGGCGGCGTAATTGAAGCTTCGGATAGAATGACTCCGTTCGAAAGAAGTAAAGGCTCGAATACCGAATAGGAAAACCTGAGATGGTTTTGCTATTGGTTGGATCAGATAGCCGTCGATCTCGGAGCGGAAGGAGCAAGTCCGGAGAGGCTGTAGAATGTTCCACGAGGAATTAATGATCAGAGGAGAAGCAGCCGAGGAAGTCGAAGCGAGGAGAGTTCAGAGTGGACTGCTAGAAGTCCCGTGAGGGACTCCAGAGCAGGAGAAACCCAGGAGAAATTGCGGGAAGAGAAAAGACCAGAGAGGATTTAGAGATGGGATACTCGAAGAGGGGTGGTTCCGAGCAGTAGGGCCCAAAAGAGCCAAGAAAACAGAAAAATAATTATTGAGGTTTCTTCTTTCGCCAGGGACAGGCAGCTGGTTGCGTTTTGAGGCCCCTTTTGTCTGGTAGCCTCTATATCCATTTTTTGTATGTAGGGCTACATTGCATCTCTTTACATACTTCAATCTCGTGCTGCCGACTGTTAATCAGGAAAGATCATGTGTGTGGGTCAGACCTGGATCGGACTCCGTCCTCCCAGGTGGCAGGTGGACGCTACCGCTCTGTTTTGCCTCCAGAGGGGAAAATGGGGGGGGGTCCAATTTCTCGGATTTTACCAAAGCCAATATAAGGAAGTGTGGATCGACTACAGATGGCACTGCGCGCGTGATAGCGACACACGCATCTCTTGTACCCAGTAGAAGACGATTTTCCGCAGTAAGATTGCATGTCCTCATTCTCGAAAAAGGATGAGAAATACGTAGTTAAAAGATGGTATGTGCTTGGCATGAAAATGCTAGGGCAATCTCAAGTACCGTAAAGTGGAGGGGGGGGCGTCTTTGAACAGGTTTTTGACTTGCAAATTGATGATGCTGGAAGTTAAATTATATTTTTCGCAACTAAAGGAATTTTTGCCTGTGCTCATAGGCAAGCATTCCTTAGGCGGCGAAAAAGATAATTTTACTTCTAGCAATTTGCAAGTCAAAATCTGTCCCAAGTCATCCCACCGGCCCGGCCCTAGTCACTCCACTTCACAGTACGGTGAGAGATTGGCTAAATCTAAGCCAAGGTCAGGACATTACAAGAACCGGAGAATCGGGGGAAAATATCCCGAGGAATGTGGCATAATCATTACACCATTCCTGTTTTTAAAACAAACTGAGTTCTACAGCAGCTATCTTCAACCATCTTCCTGCAGGGACTCCTGCAAGAATTGCTATATGCTGTCTGCTGAATCATAGAATATGAAGTGAGCTCTCCAATTCAATGCAATCAGTACCGTAACTTGAAATTCTGGGCAAATAAAAGGAAGAGAGCACCACGCTCATTCAAGCGCAAAAGAGCGCTCAGAGTGTTTTTTTTTTTCGGAGAATGAGGGGGAGGCATATTTATCATAACGGTCATGCATTTTATGCAAGGAAATATAATGCCAATATATATTTACTTCATTTCTGAAGTTGATGAAAAAATATGTATATGCATTCTGAAGTAATTTACCTCTTATCATCAAGTTCTTTTATTTCCTGTCTCGTCATACCTTAGATGGAGTGATAGGTTCTGAAAGAGTCTGGCTTGGGCCTAAGGCCTGTAGAAGAAATTGCCGCTGGAGGTATGCAGGCAGGGCCCAACTCCAGCAAATAATATCACAGGCTCCAATTGCGTTAGCCCAGGCAACGCCGAGAGCCAGGGCTTGAATGTAAAGGAAGAGATTGGCTCACACTACGTGGTCGGGATCTTATGCTCCCGTATCGGAAATTCTCCATCCTTCCTTGCCGCTTTCTTCACTTCCATCCTCTCTCTGTTTCTCTTATTCCATACCTCAACGATTCTACACCTCCTCCGCCGTCTCGTCGCTTCCACATTTCTCCCTCTTTCTCTCCCTTTCTCTCTCTCTCCCCCCCTCTCTCTCTCCCCCTCTCTCTCTCCCCCTCTCTCTCTCTTCCCCTCTCTTCCCCTCTCTCTCTCTCTCACAACTGAAGCGAATGTCACCATTGTAACAATGGCGACAAATGCGACAGACTGCCTCCTCTTGGAGTCAGCTCACTCCATATGGTTCGAAGTAGGAAAGTAGCTTATATGTTCCTTTTGCAAAAGAATCTTAACGCTAGAACTACTAGACCGTTCGAATTGACCGCTGTGTTAAAAGCAGTATAAAACTGTTGTTCTGTAACATTTTATTTGTTCCCCCCCCCCCCCCAGATTTTATTTGGTATGCTCAAAATGTTAAAATGTTCATAATTTCAACATTAGATAGGAAAAATAAAAATTCGAAGGCCCTTAATTGCCAAACAAGCAGAGTAAAGTGCATTAAAAATTGGCGAGCAGGCAAAATGACAGCTCCGGTAGTTCTAGTGTTAAACTTAATCTGTCTATTTCATACAGTCACTATTAATTAAAAGACGCAAAATGATTTCCACCAAGACCATACAAAAATTAATTGCAAAACCTCTGTAATTTGACATGTATTTTAAATGCATTCAGACAGTGTTTTCCCGTGTAATTGCAAAAACACAGCACAATTTGAATTGCTCATTCCCTCGCAAGTTCAAGTCGAACGGCAGCTCCTACCGATATTAGTTTCGCTCCTTACCACCAGATGCCCCACATCAGCTACACGTAGCCTATATAGCCTGAGTATATTAAATGGGTGGTCACGTGCAAGAGCAGCTGAGTATCACGTGAACATCATGCACAAAGGGGATGAGAGGCGAGAAAGAACGGGAGACTCCTTTTTGGCTGAAGGCGTCATCATTGGCTATGCTCAAAATGCACATATAGCTTGCGAATTTGCTTTGAACAGGTGATACGACAGTTATGAGAAAATCTCCTAAGTTTTGAAGAAAAATTCTTCTAAGAGCTTAGTTTATTTATGTAGCCCAATGCACTTTTTGGCTTCTGACCACATCAGGACGGAATTTACTGACAACTAATGATGATTGTTGGTATCTCTCTGTCGTTGTTCCAGACTATCTATAATTGTTTTTTAAAGGATGTTATTGATTTCAAATCATGAGAGACATGTTTAGGTGTGAAAGTGGCTTCAAAGGAGGCGGAAAATGGGTTAAAATGTTCCTTTCGGTTCCTGCAAGGACCTCTTGATACATTTCCCAGAACTGTTGATAAAAAGAAATGTATATGCCTTGTCTGACATTCTTCTCCAGTCGCAAAAATAAAAAATTTATGCCCAGAAAGGAGTCCAACGGCTTAAAATGTGATCATTCAGATCTGGGAAAGCTCCGCACCGTGCAGACCGACCAGCCAATTAGCAGGCGTCTTCGTTTTAAGAGATAATAAGAAAAGTGAAGGCTGTCTCGAGACCTTGTGAGCTGGCGTACGACTCAGGTGAGTCTATGACTCGCTCGTAGACCCAGATCACAAGAGCTCGTGTCTCCATTATGAGCTGTCACATAGAGCAAAATAATACCGTCTGATCGCAGCTTGGGACAGGCAAATGGGGACGAGAGTAGAGAGGGATGAATTAACAAGCGCGTTACAGAGGGATATTATGAGATGAAAACGCTCTGAACACAGCCTCGTCGCTGGGAAGAAAGGAGCGGTGAGACATCCACTCATGCAAATGAGGTGCACTGTAATGAAGACCGAGATTCATCAGAATCGGAAACGACTTCATAGAGATCAGGAAATTGAAGCACTCCTTAAGCCTTCTCCGGTAGAGGGTTTCCAGATCCCATTCAAAACGTGAAGGGTGAAATTAAAGGGACTTTGAACTCTCAATCTCCAACCTGATCCCTGGCACATGCTTTTAATTATATTTTTCAGTGGTTTCCAGCGAACATTGCTGAAATACAGGTTACTTCATGAGATTGACAAAAATATTTAGGACGTATTGGACGTAGAGTTCCAAAACTAAAACACGGCTCCACTGTTGGCTCGAGTTGGCTCGCCTCTATTTGGAGTGACTTAAGGGACTAGCTGAGGTCGATAGTCTAAAATATTTCTCCGTGACGTCGCTATATCCTCCACTGTACAATTCCCGGGAAGAACTATGCTAGCTCGAAAAGACTGCGGGGAGTGGTGAATATATTTTTTTTTAAATAAATGTATTCAGACTGGACAGGCTATTGCACTGTTCTGCACAGAAACGCTGTTCAGAGAACATGAATAGCGATGGATTTTTTCGTAACACCGAACTGAAATCTGTAATTTCCTTCCGCGATGCATCGTCGCAGATGTCAATTTTCACCTGAGGAGATTTTATACACCCAACATTTTGCTCTTGCTTTCTTCTTTCCCCCTTTTTTCTTACTCGAAGATCTTAATTGGTCTTGCTATTTCACTCTGGCGGGTTCTTCTCGCATGAACAATTCGATCCTCGCTCCGAATCCGGGAAGTTTGTTGTCGAGGCACAAGCAAACACGCGAACTCTTATTCTTCCCTTTTTTTGTTCTTTCCTCCCCTTTCGTTTCAACATCTCTCTGACAGGAGGCGTAGAGACGTTACAGCTGGGGTGCTTCTATTGGAATTCTTTTCTTGCCATCAATGATTCAGGGGGTATTGGGATGGAGAAAAAGAAGAGGATTTCCCTGGAACTCTGCCAGAAATCCTTCTTTCTTTCCTTCGCGTTTGACGAGAAAACAGGCCACGGAAAGAGGGATTTCTTGTTTCGCTAGGAAGGTCAAACGAGGCAGAATCCTTGGAAGGGTTATGGAGAGAGAAAAAAGCTCTGAGAGGCTTACTTGCCATTGCACATATGATCGGAGATCCATTCTCTCTCTTTCTCTTTCTTCCGTTCTGCTTCTTCCTTCCTGCCACTTCCTAGTGGTCAAGATTTTTTATTCGCTATTTTTTTAAGCGTAATCTCACTAATTGTGTCTTATTATTTCACATTGACTCAGGTATTCCTAAGTTAATTAATGATGTAAAAACTGCAGTCAGTTAACTTATTCGGAAACAAAAGAAATAATGCTGCAATGAGGCCTCATTCCATAATCGTTGGAGGATCAGGAGGTTCCTCCGGGAACTGCTCTCTCAAGGGCTATCTCGTCATTATGATGCAATGAGACTCCACTGTAGGTCTATTCGTTCGGTTCCATGACGAACACATTTGCAGGTCTTTCATCCTTTTTTTTTTTTTTTTACTCTGAGGCTTGGCTGATCACATCTGGGACAGAAATGAAGCACGTGATAAGTAGATCAATTGTCGAAAGTGCGTTCATGCGAAACATCCTTTACTATTCCCGAAACGCGAAGAACGTTGCTGCGTACATGCAAGAATTAGTGTATTATGAATTACAATAAATACGCCTTGCTAGGTCTAGATTCTCAATTTCAATCATGATTAGGCTTCCAGGCAGGCGTTCTGCACACATCTATGCATTACAGACACTAAAGTCTTTCATTTAATTGGTAAATGCATCTTCTGGGTAGTTCATTCAGGGAAAGAATGGCTACCACTTCAAGGGAATTTGCAGGACCTTTCTCCCCTCCCCTTCCTTGGACGTAACTTCAGGAATACTCCATTCACCATCAGGTCTGGGAAAATCAATCATACTTTAGGCTAAATTTAATATAGTTATCGTTATAGTTATTTCACCCTGAGATTTGATTTGCATTGGCTGAATCAAGTATGTGCATGAATTGGTTTGCAGAAAGTAATTTTATTTGTGACTTGACGATGCGATTTGAAATCGGGGAATACGATCACGCTGAAAACTGCGATGAGAGCATTCTGCTCCGCCAAGGGCATAACATCGTGCAGTCGTGTTTTCAGAAATCTATTTGAATCATGTAGTTCATGAATTAAATCAAGTCATTGATTTGAGATTTTGGTTGCTATTACATTTAAAAAATTGAGGTGGTGATTTGGTGCGCTCTCTGCCTGGCTTCGTCATCTGCGAATAGAAACTTTATTGCCTGGTTTAAGAATCTCGTAGCCCTGCCTCTTGGGTAGACACGTACCCTTTCAGAAGTATTGGCAAGTTCCTTCTCTTGGTTTTCTCCCTCAGGTCGATAGACTTGCAAGCGCTTGCAAGCCTCCGCCAAAAAAGAATTATTATTTCTGAAGAACGCGTAAATGTGCATGATGGAGCTAAGTGAGCTCACACACGATACTGTCTGGGGTGTTTCCTTCACCGTTTTCTCATTCTTGCCACCAGAGGCATTTATCTATCATTGCTGGTGCATTCGATCCGATTGGGCATGAAAATGTGTGAAAGTGAATGGGCTTTACAAAACCAGGGCCCGGTTCTTTCGCCCTTCCCTCGCTCAGCCGAGCTGGGAGCGGAAGCCGAGTTCATACTTGTTCTTTCGCCTATCTGCTGTGAGACTTAGTTGATAGACTATTTTCATCAAGGTTTTGGAGGTCTCCTTCCGTGAGAGACGATGTAGTATTCTTGTCCCTTTGAATATAGGATGCGATCGGGTGTTGAGATCGGGGGAGATGGGGACGGGAGAGGAGAATGGAACCGTGGAAGGACCCTCCTTACTCAATCCTGATTTACATGCTCAGCATTGCATCTACACTTTCGTTGCCGGCATGAACGGTCGCGTTCAGATCACCTTTGAAGCCTTCAACCTCAGAGGACAACCTCCCGAGTAAGTTTATTCCTTTCCACCTCCTTTTTCCGGCTTTTGTTTTTTTGCTGTGTATGTTGTCTTGACAATTCACTGGAACTTCGTAAATTGTTTCTACCTGGTCGGCTGGGTTGTTTCTCTTGGCAGCCATGGATTTTTTACAGTATCAGTAAAAAAATAGTCCTAAAACGTATATGCTTATTTCCTGTAGGTGTACGGGTGAATACATAGACCTTTTCGCGGAGGTGGAGGACAGTTATGGGACGGCATTAGCGAAGGGGAAGGGGAAAGTGAAGGGGAAGGGGGATGGAAGAGATTTGATCCATTCTCCCCTGGGGGGTAGATATTGTGGCGTGATTCCACCTCGAACGAGGATCTCTCTTTATCGCCCATTAGTCCTTGCCTTTTTCACGACGAAAAACGTCACTTCCCCAGACATCTTCCGCGTCCGATACCAATTCATCAACGGATGTAAGTCCGCCTCAATCCCTCAGTATCCATTCATCCTGTTTCCGATTAGAGAAATTTTCATTTTCAAGTTTCCCAGCGGATTGAATGATTTTTTTTTTGCACTTGAATGTGCGACATGAATTAAGTTTTTTTTTTAAATAAATATATTCAGTTATGTTTTCGTAGAGGCTTCTACTAGTGATTTTCTAAGCTTTTGCAAGGCGGTTTTAGGAAACTCTTTGGAATGGAAAAAAAAAGGATGGTGATGGCTGTGTGCAGCTACGTACGAGTTGGGAGGGCGATTGCCGGGTCGTGTGTGCAGTTTCGTACTTCGGGCAAACACACAACGCAGCGGGAAACTTCTCTCACCGACTTATCCCGGGGCTTATCCCAAGGGCCTCAATTGTTCCTACCGCTTCCAAGGAGACAAGGACCAACGCATCCGACTGGAATTTCGCGACTTCGATCTCTTCTACGGCGGACCCCAGTGAGTCTTCCTCCTGTGACCGAATGAGAAAGATGGAGCTCGTTTCATCTCCTTTCAATACATGAATGACTCCGCCCCCTGGGCCCTCAATGCTTTTCATTATTCCCAGTCGAATCTATTCAGATTCTCTGCTTTATTTCCTCCTCCTCCCCTCCAATTTCTTACTGGCACAAAATCTCCTCTACCTTTCTTATGTCATATGGAATCTTTCAACCCGTGTAACAAAAGAGGAATTGGAGTTATTCTCAGAGGCTTCCTAACTTTGTTTTAACGTTGCGACCCGCTTACACTGGAAGGGGGATACTGCCGGATTTCTCCTCCGAACCGGGAGCCTGCGTCCTGCGTCTCATGCCAAACTTCTCAGAAAACAATCAGAACGACGCGAGAGAATTGGGTATTGAAAATAAAGACTCCAAGCTCTAGTCCGTTTCGCACAGGCCCCGGTTTGGGCGAGGGCATTGCAGTCCCCGACGGTTCGATTTCTCTTTTCCTCTGTCATTCCCTATCAAATCCAGCCTTTGCTCCGCAAATTTCGTGTTCGCTTTCTGCTGTGGATGCTCATTTGCTGGAAGAAGAGAAAAGGAACCGGAGATTTGTTAGTCATCGGAACGGAAGGGATGGCGATCACGTTGCAAATGAGCTGAACGCAGATGGTCCATGTAAACTAAAAAAAAAGCACGAATTCGATTAGGAGTGACCCACAGAATGAGGAGTGGAAAGACCGAGAAAGACCACTGAAGAACAACTTGGGACCTGTTTCTCGCCTGCTAAATCCAAATCTAAATCCAAGCATGAGTAAATGCAATTTATACCTTTTGCAACTTGCTTTTAGATGGTTTGCAATTCATTTTCGGCATTTGGCGAGTGAAGAATGTCGTTGGAAATATGTGTGAAAAGTGGTAGTAGTTTCGCCAAATCAGAATCGACTTTCATCCATGAGAACTGGATCTCATTCGGAGACATACTGTTTCGGCAATGAAATGTAATTTTCGGCGTCTCGAAGGGAACATTCTTCCATTGCTGTCCTACGGGAAACTGAATGTGGAATACGGCGAATGGAATCTCATGATTCGAAGCGGAATCTGGAATGCATTGTCACGTGACCCTTTCCGGCTAAAATTCGCTATGGACGTGCAAAAATGAAATTGAAATGATTGAGTATTTGCGGTCCGGAAATGCAAATTTGAGATATTTATGGGGAAATTGTTATTGGACGTTCTTACGAGTGGAATGGGAATTCGGTCAGAAGGGCTGCGGGATAGGCAAAAGTTCCACCCGCATTTCAGTGATAGCGAAAAAAACTTATCCCTAATTTAGAAAGATGTCACTCCGACTTTAACGTTATTACCCATTCCTAGTGCGAGAGCAACTGTTTGCGAGTCGAAATATGTTAGCGATTCCACAGGTGCTTCACTTTTGTAGCTCGATCCGGCTGAAAAGTGGGCCCGAGTGCCGAATATCGTCATTTGTGTCGAAATTCAATTTCCTCGATGAATTTCAATCGCCGACCGTCCGTTTTGTGTTTTCCAAATGACGAAATTTCGGGAGAAACGCTGAAAATCCGATGTAAGGTGACGGGAATATTCGCCCAAGGGCAAAACCTGCCGAGCACCATTCTCTGTGTGCCGAAAGTTCATACTGAACGCCGACATCCAAATTCGCAGCGTTATTCCCCTTCCATTGAGAAACAAAGGGGAAAATGTACCAAAATGCATTACAATCCTCATTAAGGGGGATTGCAGGTTTAAAGCTCCTTGATATCGGAATACATTGCAGACAACGGTTGGCTTATTCTTCACGCAGAGTGTAAGATTTCTGAAGATGTGCAGCGAGTTCGTCAATTCGCCGGTCTCTCATTATTGTGGGAGAGATCCGACTGAAAGCTCCCATCGGTGACTTCCCCGATCGAATGTTGTTGATAAACTCAATTTCCAGCTGGAATTATTTTTGTCGCCGCTCTTCAATTTCTTCGCTTCCACAAACGAACTACGAGGAGGAATACCGAAATGCAGATACAGGATGCCGAAAATGATGATTCCTTTCGGAAAGTTGGCTGAACATCATCTCCTGCGCGCCGAAAATTCGGCTAAAACACGAATTTTTCAATGCATTGCGCCTATATTCACCTTCCATTCTGAAAAACAATGGGAATGCTCCGAAAATGAATAGCAAACCATCTAAAAGCAAGTTGCAAAAGGTGTAAAAGCAGTGTGAAGAGCAATGAAGATCTGTTTCTCAACTGTGTGGCAAGAGGTCGATCTGAATCTAGAAGCAGTAAAAAATGAAAAGTGCGCCTTGCCCAAGCAACAATGAAGACCCGTGTTAAAACTTCCTATAAAACCAGGAAAACATGTAGGGTGGAATTTTGAACAGAGCATTATCCGATAATGCAGCTTTATTTCAGAGAAAATGCCTTATAAATCCGGTAAATAAAGCAGCATTATCGGATAGTTCTCTGTTCAAAAATCCACCCGTAGACTGCTTCGACCCAGTCTTAATGCTCCGAAAAATTATTTGCGGTTTATTCAAAACGCCTAGTGGCTTACGTAAATGCAACATACATATCACACGGTGCGCAGCAGTTCAGTTTATAATTTTCAACTCGTCTACTGCAACGAATTCCAAATATAGTAATGCATTGTGTTTCAACGTCCGCATGCTCATAGAGTGCATTTCCATTTTCCCAGTGACCAAATGAAGACATCTGGCCATCTGGCTGTCATGATGGAAGTGGCTGAACCATATTGAATTCGGGAGGGGGGGTGTGAGCGAAACTAATATTTCTGACTACTCAATTCATTCCTCTGCATACTCCACTAAAAGGGAAAAACAGTCGCATTTCCGAGAAGTGAAGTATTGGTTAGAAATGATAAATCATATAAATTGGCCCTAAAGTTACAGTGTGATTTTCTTCTCTCATCATTGTCCAGAAATATACTCCAAATGCTGATGTAGGAAGAAATCTTCATTGCTTTTCGAGCAGTTGTCCGTTTGACTACGTGCGAGTGTATGATGGGCTGGAGACGTCAGCACCTCTGGTGGGCACATATTGCGGGCAGCGACGGAATTTGGTGATCTATTCCTCGACGGAGAACTTGTTGATCACCCTCACGACGATGGAACGGATGGCAGACGCCCAGAATCGGGGATTCTCTGGCCTCTACGAGTTCTCCGAGGTTATCGCCCGCCTGGGTGAGTCGCATTCACTCCGCTCGTCTTGCCCTGGGGCCGCGGACATCGCGTCATCCTCTGTCTTTTTCTCTCTGCCCAGATTTCATCACGCAGAGCGGGGGGGAGCACATACGAGGGACCCAGTGCGACCAGAAGGTCCTCAGTGGCAAGGAGACGAATGGTTCCGTTGTCTCTCCCAACTGGCCTCTTCCATACATGACTAACATCATTTGCCGGTATAGTTAGCCTCATATAACTTCCACTCGTGTGCAGTGAATGAAAGGAAATGTGCAAGAAACGGAGATTATTTAACGTCTTTACGAATTTGTAAGAGTTTAACTAAGAAGGATTTCCCTGAAGAATTTCCGCTAAAATTTGACGGAGGTAAGTACAGATAAAAAGGAAAAGCGGAGTAGTACGAACCCATTCAGTATTGATACTCAGGAATGTGCCAAACACTTGGAGAGGTTTTCTTTTTCAGTTGAGAGACTTTGTATTTCCCTAACTTTGCAAAAAATTGAAAATTTCCTTTCATATCTTGTAGTGAGTCGATGTTGATTCCAGCTTGATTTCTTTCAAGTGCCCTTAACATCCATTTCCCCCCGCCTTTCCATCGTAGGTATTTCATCTACGGAATGCAGGACAGCCAGAATTTGGAACGAGTTCGGCTAGAATTCAAAGACTTTTGGATGCCGGACACGGATGGAAAGTACGTGAAAAGATGAGGGAAAGAGTTTATGCGAATGCTACTTCTATGCCCTCTGACGAATGAGTACTTGGCAGGTGCTCCGAGACATCGCTGAAGGTGTACATGCGAGGCCAGGAGGAGACTATGGAATACGACAAACCGGATCATGTTTTGTGTGGAGAGAAACGACCTGCTGGGATCGTGTCCGAAGGACCCAGGATGCTTCTCATCTTCTCATCTGGGCAAGGCAAGGGATTCTTCAAAGCTGCTTACCGATTCGAGACTGGTGAGTCCTTCCCTTCCTCTCTCTCTCTCGCTCTCTCTCATCGGATGTCTCACTTATTCAATCACTCTTCCACTACCCATTTCCCTTGGGATGATAGAGTACCAGATCCCAGGGACAGCAGCGCCAGACGGATCCTGTCGCTTCACATACCGGAGCACGAGTGCCATGCAAGGGGATTTTAATTCCCCACGGCATCCCACCAATTACCCCCCCAACCTCCTCTGCACATACCTCTTCTTGGTATGCCGATCATTCCATATTGCAATACTGTACATTCGCTCCTTTTACGTCCCATGTCCACAGAACGCTGTATTCTGTCTGCGTTTCTTGCAGCCTGGGAAGGACGAACAGGTCCGTCTCATCTTCGACATCTTCGTCGTGGATCCTATCATCACGGCTTTCGGGTGAGCTCAAGTGCACGAGAGAGAATCTAAACCGAATCTGAACTCAACATTATCGACAATATGTCATTGGAAAACAGGAAGGAATGCAGGAACGACTGGTTGGAGGTGTGGAACGTGTATCAGGACAACACGACACGGTTGGTGGGTCGCTGGTGTGGGAAAAGGGCACCAGGTCCCATCCAGAGTAACGTTGGTGCTGTGGCCCTTAAGGTCATCCTCAACACGGATGGCGACGGTGTCTCCTCAGGTTTCAAGGCACGATACGTCTTCGAAAAATTGAAACCCCTCTTCAAAGGTACACCCAGGCTCATTCCTACCTCCTTCCAATGAAACACTCTTTCATCAACGACTCGAGCAGTGAAATTAAATTTGTGGTTTTCAAACTCTCATCGATTGCCCGAATGCTAAGGAATATGCATGTATGCAAGTTGATTTGTCCAAATTCCCATGTGTTGTGTTGGATGTGCTGTAGATTGTGGAGGGAATCTGAGTAAGGTGGAGAGTGGGGTAATCACATCACCTGGATGGCCGGGGCAATACAATGCAGTCGCCCAGACATGTACTTGGTACATCCATGCCCGACCAGGACATCGCCTTCTCCTTCACTTTACAACCTTCCATGTTGAAGGCGATCCCCAAAGTGAGTTCTTAGCTCCTAGTCGAGCAAGTTCATTTCCACTCATTTCTTCCAGACCCTGTTTTTAGACCACATCCATTCGCTTCCTCCTTCGTTCCCCTCCTCCCCACGAGCCTTCGATTGCGCTCTTCTTTCCCCAATTTCATGACGGATGAATAAAAATAATCTCTCAGAAGATGAAATAATTCTAATTTCTGACTCCACATTTCATACCGACACAAGGTGGAGGAGCCATCGAACAAAATGTGAACATTTTCTCAAATTCAATAATCAAAATTAATTTATTTATCAGATACTTCTCACTTAAACATGAATTCACGAAGTTCCTGATCCCTTAATATTATGGCTGTACCGACGGCCACATTTGGCAGGTGGGCCGATGGTCGACTTTGATCTCATACCCATCGGCCGGTGAGGGTGCTGGTGCCGATTATGGTCTGTAGATTGCGAAGAAAGTAACATGAAATCGCATATAAATTCAAATCGGCCAATTTGGGAGCCAGGCGAAGCTTATCAGGGGGTATCCTTCTTAAAACGAGAGAGACCACTTTTAGTCCTGTCCAGTCTGTCTGTCTGTCTATACACTGTATATGTCCGTCAGTGGTTAGCTGGAGGTAATACGATTTCTCATTCCTTATCGCTGTTTTCTTACGCCTGTTCCAATGCTCGGGCTGAAATATAATCCGGTCGATAATTCTGTCTGGAAAAGGCCGGCAGAATTGGCTTTCATTGATAGCGCGTTTACACGCTCATGTAATTTTATTTTCGTTTTGCTCCCCCTTTGGACATCGGCATCGGCACTGGGAGCTGGCAACCCTGCTGATACATCGGTACAGCCCTACTTAAAATGCATTCGTTCAGATCCCGTTATTATTTGGCGTTACATATCCCTTGAACAGGGGATGATGGCTCTCTTGATATCATCAACCATTTGCTTCAACGAATGGATTTTGATGGGTTAATTCCACTCTTAATGTTCTTTCTCACTAGCATGAAAGCTTTTCATGCTAGATGGGATCGCATTCTCAGATACTTTCATTCGTCGTCGCCACCTTTGTTGACGTTTCTGAGCATGCCGATAGTTCTTTTTCTTCCGACTCGACGTCACCTCTGTAAGCACAAAAAGGCCCAGGTTGAACGACCGTACACTCAGTTTTGTTGGTAATGCAAAAACGGCCCTCTTGTTTTGCTGTGCTGGATTGGGATCTCCCGATTGATTCTCCGAGTTATGCAGCTATCAGGTTGTAAAGGTGAAATTTAGACATTTCGATTTTTTTCTAGAAAAATCTGGAAAATGTTAGAACTTTCTATGTAGGTGTATAAGTAGAGTGACCAGTGGGCATTGTACTTATCGTGAACCTACAACAGATACATTCGGCAAGACTGAACTCTAGTCGTTGTTGAGTTAATTGTCAATAAATTGTTTTCTGGAAAATGTCTAAATTTCACCTTTACAACCTGATAGAATAGTCAAATGAGTGGTCTCAGACGTTGAGCCTGTTTCGTCTTGCACCTTAGGTCGAGGATGCCCCGGGGCGACGGTGAGGGTATGGGAGAGTCCTTCCGCGGATCCAGCCGAAGATTGTGGTGAAAATTCTACCGGCCTTCAATTCGTCTCCGAAGCGAACACACTTCGCCTCATGTTTGTGTCTCATCGTCCCTGCATTTTTCTCATTCCCCGACCTTGAAAAACCCACGAAAGCATGCACGTGTGTGATCTAGGTTCATAACAGCGGATAAGGCTGTGGGTGCTCAAGGCTTCCAAGCAATCTGGACCGAGATCAAGGACGACCCACATTGTGATGGATTCCATTGCTCAAAGAACGGCTATTGCATCTCGGACAACCTCAGGTGTAACGGGTATGAAAATTGCGGCGTCGGTGACAAAACCGACGAACTCAACTGTAAGTCTCCCTTTCGTCACCCTGCATGGACTCTTCGTTTCCCTCACCCCTTTTCCTCCCCTGCTTCTCGGTGACAGCCTATGCGTCAAAACAAAAGAACAGAAAACCGACAAGTTTTATTGACTGAAAAGAAAATTATGCATTTCTGAAACAAGGTTTTTTTTTCGATGTTTGCTTGAGTTTCTTACGGTGGATGTATGTTATTTTTTTGTCTTTGGATGGGGTTAGGTGCAGTGAGCTCAAGGTCCCCCCTGTTGAATAGCAGCCCCCTCTGCTTCTGCAATACCCACCCCCTCTTCTTCTGCTTACTTACCCTGGCCTTAGTTGCAGCCACCCTTGGCTTACCCATCCCCAGTCCATGACATGACATGACACCAGAAAAAAATGACTAAGCATACTCCCAAAGTCCCCTTTAGGGTAAGTACAGAGTTCTGCTTCTTTTCACCCAGTTTATTCTCACCTGCTTGCTTCTCAGTCGTAGCTTTCAGCAACGGGATTAGCGTGAATGTTTGCATGGTCTCGCCCTTCATAGTTAGTATACAACATTGTTTTTAATTCTACAATATTCTACAACATAATCACCAAAAAAGTTGCAAACATGATTTCATTTGTTCATGTCATTCACCCAGGGCTTGCACCTGTCCTTATATTTTACGTATGGGACAGCTGACGGCCCTAAATTCACCACAAGTATAAAAATATTGCATGGCATGAAAATGTCATGAAAAGTGCATGAGTACTTTATGTCGATATTTCAACTAAACATTTTTGGGAACGATGGGAATTGGTGGCATGCTTGCTAGTAGTCGGTTCATTTGAAAAATAGGTGTAACGACATGCCATAATTTCCAAGCCCAATGCCATCACGAATGGATGGTCTCAGTGATCTACCGTAGGGCGGCTTCATGATACATAGAGAGGAAATGGGCCCTCTCTTGTCCTGTGAGATATCTATAATATATAGGCAATCATAGTGTAGGCTGTCACTGAGATAGAGCATGCGGGCCACGTATAAAACGCCTGCCAGCATCTGCACCTATTGTCTGCCTTTCTGGTCCTCGGTTATTTAGTTTTTTTTTTTTGTCCGAGTTTCAGCAATGGGTTCTTGTAACTTGTTTCATGTTCATTGAGTAGGAAGATGAGAAGGCCTGAGAAGGCGAAGTGTAGTCCTACCGAATAAGGTAGAGGATCGATTGGGATATGTACATTGTACTAGGTGTTGAGAGACGAGAGGTGAACGTGTTATTGTTGGTGGGCGTGGGTGTGGGGATCCTGGGAGTGCTCATGCTGGGAGTATGCATCTGCTGCCATCGGAAGCGGAAGCGAAGACGAGGCCTTGGAAGAGGGCGCCGCCCCGATACGCTGCCGATCGCGGCCTCCGCCGTTTCCCCTCATCGCATGAGGAACATCTGTGATCATCATTCTTCATCGTTGACCGGACTTCGCTATGCTTCCCAAGCCTCCAACATCGACCCCGTTTAAATGTCCGGCTGTGATGGGAGGGACCGCTCTGATACAAACAGCCACATCCACCATCGGATCTGGTGCTAGCTAGGACGGCTTGGCTCCAAACATCCACGTCCACCGGCACAACTCTTTCTCATGATGGAATCCATTTGCAACATTGGTTCACTGGTTGGTCTACGCAGAGAAATATAATCCCTGTTTTCTAGCCTATCCCCCACCTTTTATTGATTTCCATTTCAATCACCGTTCATTAAGATGTACTTGTTACTTTGAAGGGACTGAAGACCTCAGATTCAGCAGTAGTCCTTCTTCGATTCGCGTTCAAACAAGGATAAAAGAATGAGTGACGCAAAATTATAGCGACTGAGCACGGATGAGTATTTTAATCATGCCTCGACAACTCCAATTCCCAAAGTATCTTGAAAAAAAGTGCGGGTGAATGTTGATACAAACCGAGGCTGTCCACATCATTGAAGTAGTCTGGGGAACCAATTTGCTGCTCTGAGTTGTCCATGTCGACCACTACTATTTGGTGCAGTATGCAGAGAAGGTAATTGATAAGGTAGACAAAATTTCCCGGCATCAAGTGGAACCAGCTACTCAAGGCTTCTCTTACGCTTGACGAGCCAGTGATATTTTGGCTAGAAATGGCAAATATGGAAGTTTCCTAAACCATAATAGCTATGATGGAAACGCATCAACCGTTGTGAATACGATTTCAGTCACACACGCTCAATGATGCAACTCACCGATTGACACTGCCTCAGCGTGCTGACCGTGACATGAACACCGCATCGGTGAACAATAAACTGTTCCAGTCTGAGGTTGACAATCATGTGGTGTTCATCCTCGACAGGATGGTTTTCAAGGGGCTTGTGCTGGTAACGTGGCACAGTTACCAGGAACGTCCTAGTCTGTACTTCACTCTGTTTTCTCTTCTGTCTAAAATTTCACATCCACAAGCCTTCCACATCAGTTAAACACATTATGGATAGAGCTCAACATTCTAGCTTTTCTTAAGGTACCTTTTCAACTGAAAACCTTCAACTTCTTCCCATTGTTTCTGGATCAATCTATGCATCACTTAGCAATGTAGACCATACATCAATCAGGTGGGGAATTTGGTGCCTTCAACATGAATTATCTTTAATTCTTCATAGATGAATCACTGGATCTACTACATCATGCTCTCTCTCAACTTCACTAGCCTTCCTTGCAACATGTTTGCATATCCCACAGGATCTTGTATCAACCTCGATGACTTCTTCCCGCACCTCTGGGAGAGACTGCCTTGAAGTGTTTAGATACTCAGCATCTTTCAAGTAAGGTCTATCTCTTGTGGGTTACAAGATCACAATGTGTGACCTTTTCTTCAGCACATCCAAGTGTTTACATAAGTCCAAATGTAACAGGTATGGTGAGTGCCTTCTGCAAGGAACAAGACCAGCATAAGTTTATTGAGAAAACATTTTCTTAACTTCTTTTAACTAACTTTAACTGCAAGACATCTCTCTGCCTGAAAATTTTTGGAATTTTTTATGGACTACATAAAATTTCACCACTTGGAGGAGTGCTGATATTCTCAAGGACCAGGCTCACCAGAGACAGCACAGCTCCAAAAGGATTATGACCATGAGTATCAAATCACATCCACTTATGTCACGGATGCCATTAAAAAATCTTGGATTGTAAAATAAAAAAAGTCAATACAAGAGGTTAATAGCTATATTTAAAAACTGTGCAGTAAAATAAATGAACAGCAGACAAGTCATTGGTAGTTACTCAAAAAGGATTCCTATAATTGAAGTGAAATGGCACCTAAATCACCACTGTAGAGTGTCATCTATGGTGGGTACCTGTACTACTCAAGAAAGCATCTGGATCAACTCATTGGAAACAAAAAAGGGTCAAGTGCTCCATGGTGACATTTCTTGCATAATGCCAAAAGACACTTCAAAGGATTTTAATTTGGAAAAAAAAGCTGAAAAAGTTACTTTAGTCATGACCTCATGCACCTATGTATTGGGCCCATGGATTTCTTCTACTCTATTGATCAATTTTTACCTGACATCAGTGGACATGATTGAACACACCATCATGGAGCTTTTTCAAACTTTTGCAACTTTGTGTATCACCATGAGATCAAAGATTCGCATTGGGTTGTTGCTTTGCTGATTACCTGCTCACAGTTTGGGGGGCTCACAGCAGAGGTAAATTTAAAAAATCTTAATTTACCTTTTCTATTGTTTTTATATCAAGGATTGGTCATTTTTTCTTCCTTCTCTTACCTGATGACTTCTGTTATTACAAGGAGGAAGTGTTTAAATAAAAAACCAAGTAAATCATTCAAATTACATATATTACAGAGTCTTTGGAATAAGACATCCCATTTGCAACATTTTAATTGACAGAAAATAAGCATGGAAATATCACCAACAACTTTCCAATGAGCCACTGTCCTTGAAAGACCTGAAGGGGTGGGTGATGAGCTAAACCATCATCTAGAGTTCAGTGAAAATTATCATGCCACTTGATATCCAACTCATACTCTGCAAGTAAAGTCACAGATTACCATGTCATTTCATATAGCAGTACAAAATCACATGTGAACTCAGTTAATGATATGGACAGATCATCACTGTTTAAAGGTCATGACCAATTCAGCAATACCTTTGCACTTTGTATCAGACAAACACGGTAGACAGAATTAAACATGTCCGAGACTGATATCTTTTCATGCCCCTTCCACTGGGAATTGTGGGACAGGAGGGAGTCATGGTTTCCTGCCAGAGATGAGAGAAGAACCAAGCCAATCTCCAGCCAGGGATTTGCCATACTGTAGATGCAGAATCCCATGCCCACTGCAACATTTGCAATTAGTTTATCATTCAAACTCAATTGGAAAAGTTTGTAGGAGTCTATATGTATGCATGTTCCCAACAAATTTTTGCATGGAGACACAAGAGAAGAGGATTGTTTGGTTGGCCCATGTGTTTCCCAAGTAAATGGGGTGACTGATGAGACAATTTGATGAGAGAATAAGCCAACTCAAGTTGGTCCCATGACATCTTTACTCTATTTTTTGGTGGCACATAACTCAAATATGAGAATCAATAAGCCAACTTGATTCTCAGATCTGAGTTAGGTGTCACCAAAAATAGAGAAAAGATGTCATGGGACCAACTTGAGTGTTCACATAAAATATTTCAAGCTGTTAGGGGGGAAAGCTGGCAAATCAGTCATCCATGGAAGCAACTGCCTCCCTTCCTTTTTGATCACATCAGTGTGTGTGAATGTACTATATGCAACAAGAGCCCCATTCCAATTAACCATTTAGTATAAGAATCAGTTCACTTGAAGGAGATCATAGAGTCTCAACTCTCTCACTAGTACCATCAAGAAGAGGAGGATGACTTGGAAGGAGCCAGTCGAAGAATGAAATCAAGGAGATACATCTGGACCCGAACTTCTGTTGGATTATTGGTCACATGAAAACCTGGAACTCCTGCCTTTGCCATCATCACCTGCTGATCACTCACCTGCAATCCCCAACAGCATTACATATACTCAAATTAGCAATTGAAATGCACCCCATCAGCACCTGCTCTTCCTTTCAAAGGGCTGATGTTTATATATACTGATATTATGACAAATGTATTGCTGTATCCATCATAGACTATTCCATGATAAAAGATTTTAAGCTTCTGTTTTTCCCTGCCCAAAAGTGAACACCCAGCCCTTACACATAATGTTGGAGAGAACAATTATTACAATATCATGCATCCATACCATGATAAGAAATCAAGATGGTTAAAGAATCATAGTGTCTCCAGCATACATGAGAAACTTTTTCAAAATGTCATGGAAAATCTAATCTCTTCTGGCAAGTAAGAATATGGCTCCATGAATCACAGGGAGAGAGTAGTACCCTTTAACTACTCCCCGAACCTGCCATTGTACAGCCATCACTGACTTTCACTAAGCCTATAATTACATTTTATCAACATAATAATACACTTTCCATTGACATGACAATCACAAGTTGGTAGCTTGGCCACAGGCCATCATAAGGTGATAAGCATGGGGCCCTTACAACATGGCAATGGCTACCATGCCTCCAGCTCCCAAGCTCATTCCCCAATTTCTGCCATAGGCTTTATTTCATTCATCCATAGGCTTTCTATAAATTAACATATAATCTCATTTCCACTTGAGATAAAATCAGATTAAGCTCAAATTGGGAGATCCAAGAGATCAAATTCTTCTTTAAAATTTTTCATTAATTTCAAATAGTGTGAGGAAAAAAAAAAACCTGGATAGACACAGACAGACACAAAACTCAAATGTTGCACTAATAATTTATTTATTTATTTATAATTTTTTTTTTCCAACAGGATGGGATGAAAGGTGGTTGATGGCTGGAGATGTAAACATGACAGAGATAAAAGAGACAGAAGTGTTTAATAGAAAAATGTGAACTGGATCACTCCTGACATTGGTCCCATGATATCCACTGACAGAGGAATGAACTGCTTAGGCCCAGTAGTAGGATTAGGCAAAATAAGAAGCATATATGGACATATGTGGATCCTGCAGAAGCCCCCTAAAATCATTTTCATTTTTAAATATAGCAGAATGCTGACACTGAGCAATTGGCAAATTATTTTACCTCCTGTTGCAGAAGGAAGCATGACATGCAAAGCTTAAATTTTTCTTTTTCATGTCCTATATCTAATTTATTGCAAATATCTGAAATTTTTTCCAATATCTATTAAGTGAACTGTTTGCAATGAAATACTTAATCTTTCCTCCAGAAATTCAAATATATGCTTTTGGCAAGATGGGAATTCTCAATCTATTATTATAGGCCTACATAAAACGGTCACAATTTTTTGGATAGGATGATACTAGAATATAACTAGTTCTTCAAGGCTGGCTTCTTCCATGAAGACCTAGGAGCCTTCATCATGGACGAATGGATCAACGTTTCAATTGCAAGTCAGTCTTCACACTTGTGCAATGACTCTTTAACAAAGGGACACCCTTATTCTTGATGGATTTTAGTTTTATTTATCTGTCATCTTATGGGAAAAAAAATGCAAGAATTTTTATTTGCACTGCATATAAAAGCTGGCTTTTATATGCAGTTTTTATATGTAGTATGAATATACTACATATAGTATCTCACAAGCACTAATGCCCAATCTCATTTGACAATGTGTAACTGATGAGTTGCCATGTTGTTAGCTATATCTCCTACCTTTTGGTCCAACTGGAGAATCAGCTTCATGTCAAAACGTGTAATATCATCTTTATTCTGCTTCTCCAGTGCTGCCATCTCTCGCTGATACTCTGCTGTGAGCAGTGGGACTTGATGAGGATACACACTCTCACTCTCTTGCAGCTTTTCCTTGTGCTTCCTGATCAAATTGCTCTTGGCCACTGATGAACACAAGTTCTTTTAAAATATGAACTTTTACAGGGTACCACATAAGTTTAGGGCATATACTTAACCACCATTGCCATACTCCATAGTTAGCCCATCCAAAAGAAACTTGCCAGGACTGGTACTCCCAAGTTTAAATGTCTTCCCTTCTTTCACACTGTTTAACAGTGATTATTTGAGGACTTTTATATAAATAAATAATTAATTAACAATATTATGCCATTATATGTCTCCAAGAGAAAATTAAAAAAAAAGTTCCAAAACAAGTTATAAAATCAAGAACAAAACATTCAGGATGGTTGTCAATGTTCTATACAAGTGGTCAGCAACAAAATTTCACAGGGGGCTGGATGGCAGAATGCTGCATGTTTGTCAGCCTATCAGGAGTCATTAAAATAAAGATTTTAATGAATGTTTAATGTCAAATGTGCAGCCAAAGATCTACTGTAAGACTAATGTGTGATTTTATTGGGCCTTCACAGGCCTGGGGGAGGGCTTCTGCAAGCCAGATCAGGCCCATGGGCTGCCTGTTGCCAACCACTGTTCTATACTATGGTGTCCAACAGAAACAGAATCTCACTGCGGTGTTCATTCTGAAGTTGAAGTCTTTGTTGAAACAGATGCTTTTCAGTGACTTGCTGGATCTCCCGCAGTCCTTGAACTATCTCGAACACAGTGGGATTCAAGAGACATTGCCCCAAACTTGAAAGAAGCTCATATGGAACACGCTGCTGATACCTCCTAACAAACATAGGAAATAACAATTACATGCATAGCCTGTAATTCAGACCATCAAGCACTTGAAGCAAACCAATCAGCAGTCAATCAGGATGATGAAGCAAAACATGATTGATCAGGTGGCACAAAAAGAACATATCCTGTTTGATGCCTTATGAAACTGACAGTGGAAATTCTAGGTTCATGATTTCTTTGTATAATAGTAAACACTACAAAATTTGTTTCCTGAAAGTTTCAAAGTATCAAAGTCATCTGAGTAAATAAAAAAAATTCATTCAAAATGAAATCAGAGAATTTTAATTTTTTCATGAATGCTATAGGTGCAGAACTGCTCAAACTGCTTTGATGCTATGTAGGATACTTTTTTCTTAATTCTGTGTTTGTCATAGTATTCTTGATCATGCAGTGTCTTAAGACCTTAATGGAGAAGGTGAGGCCTGAATGTGATGGTGTGTTACAAGGACTGGAGAGGAAAGAAAATAGTGAAGAGCCTCTCCTCAAATCATGGACCCACATGAAAATTTCAAATATGACAGGGTGTATGGTTCTCGATGGCGATATATCATCATATATTTTCCATTTACCACTGCATATATATTCATATATTATCAATTGTATGGTGTATAATATTTAATATCTACTTTACAATATCAAGAGTTATGGGCTAATGGCATCATGCCCGAAATATGGTGAATATCCACAGGCTTAGGCTGATGGACTTGACTTGACATTGGGTTAAAATTGTAAGGTTCGAGTATCTATTAATCACATAGGTTACTGGAAGTGGGTTCCTTACTGAGAAGTACTCATTATCTACAAAATACAGCCCAACTTAGAAAAAGTATCAGCTATTAATTTATTCCAATACTTTTTTTTTAAGTTTTCAGTAGGTCAGACCAGTTTTTTCACCCCCTTCTTTTGTTCCTTTGCTCAGTGCAGATCTTAAGTGGCAGAGGTGGATATTCTTATGAGACCTCTTGTGTTTCAGTTTATCAGATTGCATGGTAAGCTTACAAGTCAATCTACAGATGTGCCAGTTATCGCTGGGAAAAACCATCATCCTATTCTACGACCATGCTTAAGTAAGGCAACCTAGGCCAACTCACAAGGGTAATTCTCTGCTCATGTTTTGGAGCTGGTCGATGATGGCGTAGAGTCGATCTTGAGATTCTCCTTCCATCGCATAATAATTAGGCCTAGGCCAACGCGCCGCTTGGCTTGGAGGGAGACGAATAAAACATCGGAACCATGCAATGATCCAGCAGTCCAAGCACACGTGGTCGACCACACGGCTTTCATGAGGCTTCCTGCCATGCTGGCGCCCCCTATACAATGTTTGCACTAAGCGCGAGGGAACTTCTTTTTATTTTTTTTTTTACAGTGTTTTCACTTCAGTCAGGTAATTTTTCACTTGACACGGAAACTCGTGCGTGGAACGTCCCTCATGCATGAATATTGATGTCAAGTGAAAACGCTGTAATATTGTATTCAGCTTGATTTCCTACATTTTAGAATTACCTTCCCCCTAACAACCTTTTAAATAGAAAATTCCACTGAGTCAATCCGAATGCAATGCATGTACGAGCAGTAAGCAGAGCGAATTGAAGCGAATTCTCCTGCCCCGATCAGATAATAGATTTTTTGCGACTGATGGAGCAAGAGCTTTGCCGGGCAAAGGAGGGAGAGGATGCTCAGTGGAAACTTTCCAGGCCTTGGAAATGTGTCTACTGCTATAATTGGCGAGGTAGAGCGATTTTTAATCTAAAAAAATGAAAATTGATGAGGCTCATTACTATCATTTGTCGCAACTAGATACAGAGTCGTTACGTAATAATTTGGCCACCAGTTATTAACAATATGTTTGTATGGTGCGGGAAAAGACAAATAAAGACAAGAATAGAGCATGTTTCTTTATTTAAGTACTTGGTCGAGACACGTTTTGGAGCACGAAGAGCATCTACCCTGTTTGGCATCGAATCGATGAGATTTTGTCTCACGGTCTGGTCCAGGTTCCCCCATCCATGAGAGAATTGTCTCTAAGTCTATGCTATAGGTGGTTTTTGAACGGGTTATTCTCAGCTGATGATTCTGATGCTCCCACAGTTGCTCGATCGGATACATATCTGAGGTTTGGGTTACCCAGGAATGTAGTTGAATGCCTTCATTCCCCTTCTAGACTGTGGTCACATGAGAAGTGTGGCATGTAATACCATCCTATTGAAAAAATATGGGAAATAGGGTGAACAGAGAAATATCGCGGGATTTGCCTGTTTTCGCCATGGTGATAGTATACACTGATTACCTGCCCATTTACGAATTACACGTCCTTACACCAGTGGTGGCTCGTGATACTTAGCGCTAATGGCTTGTCTATGGAGAACGGGTAGGCAGTGCCCTCCCCTGCCTACCCCCTATCCATAGACGAACCCCTAGCACTAAATATCACGAGCCGCCACTGCCTAACAGCTAATCACACCTGAAATACGATGGGTTTGGTTAGATACATTCATTGATGGAGATGGCTCATGGCAGGGTTATGTAACTTTGTGGATCATGTCCATGCAAGGCCTATAACCTCTTCAATGTTAAAACGAAGCACAGGTATCAACAGTTTCTCTTGCTCCCATAAATTTTACCGTGTTTATCACTAGTCGAACATTTTTTTCCTACTTGACTCTGACAACCAGTGGCGGCTCGTGATATTTAGCGCTAGTGGTTCGTCTATGGAGAGGGAGTAAGCAGCGCCCTCCCTTGCCTACAAAGACGAACCACCAACACTAAATATCACGAGCCGCCACTGCTGACAATCATGCACGGGAAGTGCCCCATGCATGATTGTTGAGTCGAGCGAACAAACGCTCAACTCGAGCGAAAAACATTGAGACCTTTTCAAGCAGTGGACCAGCTCAAACTGTGTCAATTTCTCCTATATCATGATCCCATCTTCTGACTCGGGTATCAATTTATCAGGAGTCAGGAATCAGGAGTCAGGAGAGTTAGTGATATCAAGAGGCGATTTCGCCCATTTTGATATCACGTGTCGAGGTCGAGCGTTCCTTAATTTTAGGGTAGGCCTAACCCTCTTAAAGCTAATTTTTTTTTTTTTACTATCCTAGTTGCTTACTGTCTAGTACCTACGTCAACATTGCCCCCAACCTTTTTGCCTGTCCATGAAAGCATCTAGTTTCTTCTTAAAGATAGTCACAGAAGGGGCAGCCACTACTTCGTCATCTAACGCATTCCACGCGTTCACCACTCTGCAAGTAAAGAATTCCTGTCTCGACCTGAGCCGCACCTGCGGTTTGCGCAACTTAAGTCGGTTACCTCTCGTTCTCTTGCTGTCATCAAACTGGAAAAACCTACCACACTCGACATTATCTATTCCTTTAATTATCTTGAAAGCCTGGATGAGATCGCCCCTCCTTAACCTTCGTTCGAGCGAGTACAGTCTCAGCACTTCTAAACGCTTCTCGTATGATAGTCCCCTAACCTCCTTAATCATTCTTGTGGCCCTCCTCTGTACTCCCTCGAGCGCCAACAGATCGCCCTTATTTGTAGGCCTCCAAAACTGGATGCAATATTCCAGCTGGGGTCTTATCAGCGCCGCATACAACGGAAGAATAACGCGAGATGTCCTACTTGCAACCGACCGACGAATGTAACCTAGAATCCTATTGCATTTGGCCACCGTCGCTTGCGCGTGCGAGGAAAATTTGAGGTCCTCGTCGATAGAAACACCTAAATCTCTCTCTCCGTTTGCCTCATCCAATTTAACATCGCCGAACGTGTCGAGAGACCTACCGTTGTTTCGACCGACGTGGAGAACTTTACACTTACTTTTATTAAACCTCATGAGCCATTTCTTGCTCCACTCGTCCAAAAGCCTTAAATCTCGCTCGGCTCTAGCCCTATCCGCCTCCCCCCTTATGGTAAAACCTATCTTGGTGTCGTCGGCAAATTTACTTATCTTACCCTCTACGCCGAGATCCAAATCGTTTATGTAGACCAAAAACAGAAGCGGTCCAAGGACCGAGCCTTGAGGGACACCGCTTGCGACTCCGACCTCCTCCGACGCTTCCCCATTTATCATCACCCGTTGCTCTCGTCCTGCCAACCAACTACTGATCCACTCACTCGTCCTACCCTGGATCCCGTGCGCCTCCAGTTTAACCCGCAACCTCTTGTGAGGAACGGTATCGAAAGCTTTCGCGAAATCTAAATAGACGATGTCCACGGGATTCCCTTTATCCCTCTCTTCCGTCGCCCAGTCGTAGAATTCGAGCAAATTGGTGAGACAATTTCGACGCCTCCTAAAGCCGTGTTGAGAGTCCCGAATGAGCGCGTTTCCTTCGAGGAAATCCAAGAGATGGTCCCTTAGTATGCTCTCCATGATCTTCCCTGGGATACTCGTGAGACTTACCGGCCTGTAATTTCCTGGATTACTCTTTTCGCCCTTCTTAAAGATCGGTACGACGTTTGCTCGTCTCCAGTCCTTAGGTACTTCCCCGCGCGAAAAGCTGCTATCGAATATAATTCTTAGCGGAACCGATATTTCTCTCGCGGTTTCCTTAATGACTCTCGCAGGAATCCCATCGGGGCCGGTCGCCTTGCCCACCTTTAACTTCCCTATCATATTCACGATCGTCTCCTCGGTGATGGAAATATCCTCGATGCGAGCCGAGGTCACCTCCTCCAAAGTCGGTGCCGAGTCGGATTCCACAGTGAAAACGGATGCGAAGAACTCGTTAAGTATACTGGCCATATCCTTATCACTTGCAATCAACTCCCTCTTTTCTACTTTATTAATTTAATTATTATTCATTATTATTATTAATTATTATTAATTATTATTAATTACTATTAATTACTATTAATTATTATTAATTATTATTTATTATTAATTTATACTCTTGTGAACCGTGAAGCAAGGCACTTTGCCACTCTGCAACGCTTTCCCGCGCGCGTTTCTACCCGTCATCGCTGCCAAGAAAGCCACATTCCCTTTCACCCACAAGTATAGCATAGTTATTCTAAAATAGCATTTTTTTTCCCTGCTTAATTCCGAATCAATTATTAAAAGTTTTGATGGAAGGCCCAACAATTAACAACAGTTCTTTAAAATAAGGAACGGAAGAATCTACGGTAATCTCTAGCGTGAGAGTAATACTTCAGGAATATGACAGGTGCCACGAAGGGGCGCATGTGTCATGTCAACTGCGTGCAATTATTTCAACATCGATGCAGAAGAGAAAGGAAGAACTCGGCAGTCCCATAAGAAACAAATGGGACTGGGCTTTTGCGACCCTTTGCTTACCTCCCATCCGTGACCCTTGCCCTCCCTTCATCTCATCCGAAGGGATGAGATGAAGGGAGGGAAGATGATCATAATACCTGATTATTGCATACATGACAGCGATTGCCTTCAGTGTTGAGTTGAATCGAGCGTAGGTCCCGATGATCGTGAAAATGACGCGAGTTGGAAGACTGGGAATGACTTCATGGATATGCGAGGCACATATTTTCGATAACGTATTCATACTTAGCCAACTATAGGGAGTCCCAGGGACTTAATTGAGCCTGATGGTGATACTTGCCGCCCAAGGCCGATTCCATCTGAAGTCCGCTTTCTGATGCCGGTGATCAGTGGCATAACGTCGGGGATGGGGGGAGGGGGCGGCAGAGGTGACACGTGCCCCATACTTGTAAGAAAAAAAAAAGAAGCGAAAGTAATAGGGAAAAGAGAACAGTGTTCCAGGGTTCTTGTGCTCCCCTCCCCCTTTCCCATTCACGTTACGCTTATGCTAGGTAGTATCCATGTTGGATACGATCTGATTAAATTGACCTTTATACTTATTTTTCTTAGAAATAACATAAAATTTTCGAATTAAAAAAAAGCGCTCCGACACCGAGCACTTCCAGTACATTTTTGAGCCCTGGAAAGGGTCTGAGTCCGACTTTCCCGCTTTCACAATCAGAAAGGTTACGGAAATCCCAATTCAGATTCGGACTTCATTTCTGAATTATAATGAGATCTGACTTCTTGAGTCATTTCGGATTCTTAATCCTTAAAAAACTTTCATAGACAGGAAAGATGATTCATCGAGTTCCTGAAGCGCACGCGCAATTTCGTTAGTTTCCGGCTCATGACTTAGCTTGGCGTGAGAACGGAAACCCTGAGACAGCAGTCTGGATGAAAACATGGCGATCATTTCCTTCGTCTTCTCACTGCGGAGTCATGCTTTCTGCTCCTAACCGATTGCCCCCAAAATCACCATTTGCGCTATATCCTCAGTGGCGTATAGGTATAGTCAGATCAGTGCCATCTCCCAATAAAACTTTTGGGTAAACTGTACAAGACTCTGTTGTCAATCACGACCGTCATTTCTCGGCAAGGTGGCAGCACTTCCAAGGTATGGGGATTCGTCCATTGCAAGTTAAAAAAATTTTTATATTTTTGTTGAGGCTATCTTATTAAGGACATCGATTCCACTTACTTCACTACTCCCACCACCAATAAACACTCGATATTTAAAATACTTTTAGTACGTTATGACCTCGGTACCCGCCTATATTGGTCGCTGCGTTGGTTACTTGAAGAGGATAGAGTTCGTCTCTAAAGGAGAGCCTATTCTTTCTAAGCTCCGAGAGAATAGAAAGTTGGCGGGAAGCTGTCCTAGGGCTCAGGGCTCAGGGAACAGGATGACTGGATCTGGCTACGAGATGGGGAATGAGTCTCATGCCCTACCCGCTTTCGTTCGCGGTCTCCTCGTTTTCTTACTGATCCCGCAAACTCGCCATCGGGGAACTTTCACTATTGAGAATCGGCACTCCCAGCCGTGAAAAGACATAGATGTCGTGTTTGCATTGTCCTGGGGATGGCGCGCCTGCGCTTCGTCATGGGAAGCGTAGAACGTAGCCATTGATTTCATACGTCTCCTTCGTCTTCCGTCAACCGCCTGTCAAACACGTCTTCTTCCAGAATATCACTCGGACTGTCAGGAGCGTGGGGAACAAAGGTGAGTCGTGCACGTTAGATGCTGTCTACCGAAATGCGAATGAATCCCTCTTCGATCGTTGTCCACTTGTTGACCAGCTTTCGCTGATTTCTCTTCGAGGCAAGTATTTCCTACGCGACAAGCTGTCTGACAAAATCATAAGGAATCCTGCGACGAACCTCATTCACGACTTGCTACCAGGCGACTATGGGCTTTCCATTAACCAAGATATCGATGGCAGCTGGTGCTTCAATGGTTAACATAAAAAGCGCTAGTCCAATGTGTTAAAAAAAAAAGAAAGGAATTCGTTTATCGAATTATGTCTTCGGGTTCCTTTCTTTCTTTGACCTTTTCGACGTAGTGATTCGTTTTCGAGTCGCTAGCAAAATGGAATAGAATAATTTGTCTTTGTTGCCCTTAAATTCTGATATGGCTGTTAAAGATCGGGGCCATATGACACGAATCGATCTTTGAACTCTTCAGCCGGTTCTCATATAACACGATCTAATCTTTGAACTCCTCAGTCGGTCCTCAGATGACATGACCTGATCTTTGACCCGTGCATGGTTTAGTCCATCCGGCGATTCCGTTTCAAAGGAGTGATGAGAGCATCAGATAGATGGGATTCTTACATAAATTGTGCCATTCATGGAGTGCAGATTCGGAGTCGCGAGAGCCCTGAAGGCAAGGACAAAGGTTCCTTGTGCGAACGTCTGGCACGCGGTTCCTTTTTTAGTGGGCCTCCTTTCCTGAAAGGAAAAAGACCACTTATGCTCCCGTCCTGTCCGTCCGTGTCACACTTAGGTTGTCCGACAATAACTTAAAAAATATTGGCCTGATCAACATGAAAACTGGCAAGCGGGTAGGTATGAACACGATGCAGGCTGAGTTCGTTTTGTGGCGAATTTACACTAAAATTGGCATTTTTATTGCAAATTTTGGATTTTAAATTTGATCATGGGGGGGAGGAGGGGTGGGAAGGCTTGAGTTCTCGAGAGCCCTTTAGAATATGGACCATAATGCGCATGCGTGTAAGACTCAGGCCTTCGGCGCGGCGCCGTGTCCCCAACAAATGCTGTCAGTTCTCTACTAGCCGTCGTGACAGATGGATCGAACCACGCACAATCCTCCATCTTCTCATCATCATTTCATGAACACCATGGGTAGATTTGCCACATCTAACTGAGAAATGAGATTTATGAGATTTTTGATGGTCGAAGACCGATAAGCGATGGTATTTTGTTCAAGTAGGTGAGAAAATGAGGGTCTTTTTAAATGAAAGGAGGCCCACCACTGGAATGGGCTTGTCCATCTTGTTTCTCTTGCATTTGAACTGTACGGGAGAGACCATGCACAAGAAATCTCTGAGATTTTCTGAATGTGTTGCATAGCGGAGCCGTGTTCCACCACGAACAAGTTAGTAAGGACCCGAACAGATCGAGCTAGTAAGTCCGTATAAATGAATTCAATGTAGATTTCGAAATGCATGAGCAACTGCAGTGCAACGTCATGATTAGACATTTCAATGAATGTCCCTCGATAGTATTAATAGAAAAGGTGTATGAAATCACAGTTGAAGCGTGCTAATGCTTGAGTATTGGGAGAAACGAATCAACTCCTTTCACGGGTGCGAGTGCAATTTAAATTGCCTCTTTGGTGCGGAAATATTCCTTTATAGATTCAACATATCCCGATGATATCCCCATACTTGAATTATGTCATCTTATTTCATGACACTTCTCTATCAATGGCGGCTCGTCAGGGTAAACACGTTAGGCTGGGCCTAACCGAGACCAAACATGAAGGATAGCACCAAGAGCTACTGTGAATTACAAGAATTCACTTTATTTTATATTCTACTAGATGACGTTGCAGGAATGCCTCCTGCCAGCATACGAATCATCTTTGGACTTCCTTCTTTGTTGGAATCGATGAAATTTAACCAAGTACAGGGGCCTGTTTCATGGAATTTACAAGTTCTACAAGTTACAAGTTAAGAGTACTTGCAAGGGTCGTATCTTCTTGTATAACTCTTCCAGCTGGTCCCGCTGTCCCTTCGCACAACTACAACACGACCCTTGTAATTACTTGTAACGTGTAGAACTTGTAAATTCCATGAAATAGGAAGCGCGTAATGCCATAAGAAATAGGCTAGCAATCTGTTAGTGGGCTGGTTGGCCACGAGCTTCCCCGCCTTCGCAGGCGAGTTGGAGCATGCACAGTTCCTACTTAGGCCAGCCTCTCCAGGGCTTAAACTGCACTAATAATCCCCTGGAAGCAGGATAGAAGGGTTCAGGGGGATTGGGTAAGTCTCACAGCGAAGAGAACGGATTGGGACATAGGCCTGAGAAAAGAGGCCTCAGTGATACATAACCAAGGGTCGGTTGCACTGCCGCTGTTAAGTTCAACATTTATGCAAAGGAAACCTGTCTTTAATTTAAGCCGGTTGCACTGACCCTGACTTAGCGCATGTCTGATTTACAAGCCTGTCTAATATCTGGCCACTTCCGTGGTGTCTAAACTGAGTAAAGTCTGACTTTAAGCAGTGATTTATCTAATGAGGTTCATGCAGCTGGTGTGATGATTCCCTGTCCAATTCCATGTTTGCAAATGGCTCTATTGCTAAAAGTTTTAAAATAAAGCAATATAGTTATATAAAATGTCATATTATAAAATAATTTAAACATGAAAGTAATAAACGATTAAAATATGTCAAGGAAGAGCATTGTCTTGCCTGGGATTTTTTGTTATAGTATTAGCATTGTATATTATAGTATTGGTATTAATAATAATGCCTGGAAAGTGGTGAGTTCTCCTCTGACCTTACTCTGTATTTCGATATATCAGAGCCAAGGATTCGTTTTGGACACACGGAGAAGGTATCTAATTCTGCCTGGTCCTGCACCGATTTGCGTAGGCGCTGCATCTACTTCAGCCTGTGATTGGAACAAGCCATTGGTTTGGTATCCAAAAATATCAAATTGTGAACGTCCAATAATTGTATTG
>CAJPEV010001221.1:0-44028 GCA_905338385.1 Darwinula stevensoni
GCATTACAAAACTGATAACACTGCCTACAAACCGCAAGTGAAGGGGCTAGCACTTTGCACAAGCATTCTGGAGAGACCATAGAAGAACTTAGAAGTAATGGTCATGAGTCAAAGAATCGTATGCATATGACTTTCAAGACATCGATGTATCCCGAATTCCTGTGATAACTGGATCGATGAACAGGTCCAAACATTTCGACAATTGCATGTACTTTTCGATAGAACCATTTTTAAATTCGCCCAAACTAATTATTCAATCTACAAGGGGATTCCTTGTGAAGGGCCATATTACCCCAAAGGCCATATTCCCCCAAGTTACTCTATTCAGAAAGCGGCCCACTAAGATGAGCAAATAATTTACTTTTTCACATTTTACCGTTTTATCGGCACTAATGAATAATCGCGTTGAGCATTTTTTAAATCTCAAATTTGGAATCCTATTGCTGTAAACTGGCAAGTTTAGTCATTGTTTACATATTGAAATACTTATAATACATGTTTACAATTAGGTGCTTATGTATTTAGGTGTGCACCTGCAGAACTTGCCTGAAATTCGGAGCATTCATGTACTGCAGAGAGAAGTGTATTACTTCGCAAGTAAATGGTGGAAGTTCACGAGGAAAAAGGAGTATTTATCGAAAATGCAACTTGTGACGAAGCAGCACGTGTATCTGATACGTTTACATGAGCCTTGACTCCAAGTAGTGGCAGTTTTCGTCACTGCAAGAGTTGAAAATTGTTTTGGAAGGTGTGTTTGAATGCGACAGGATTCAGCAAGGTTTTTTTTTCTTCTCCATTTTTAAAATGGGTCTTCCTATTTCAAGTAGCTTGACCAAGAGGTAGATGGCCAGATAAAGGGTTACCCATGCAGAAATTGTGGATCTTTTTTATTGCGACCCACTCCAGAATGACTAACGTTATAAGTGCGGCCCACTTAAGGTGGAGTAAAGTGTCCGTGAGGCCCTCGCCTAGAAAAGTTTGGGAACCACTGATCTATATGGATAGGGTAAAGAATTAGCTGAATCCAAAATCAATATCCGAATGCAAAGACATGAACCTGACGAGGGGATGCTGCTCTCCGGAAGACGGCAGCGAATTTGCAGGAACCCGCAAAGTGCGGCTGAAGGCTCCCCTAGCATCTTTACAACCTCCCATATCTCTCAATATTGGGGGTGCGTTTAGGGATTCCCTAGCTAACGGAAGAACGTGAATACGGTACCCCTAGGGGACCCTTATTTTCGAGCCTTTTCAGTCATCACCTTTTAGGGAACCCTTAGCTAGGGGTCCCCTAACTCTTAAGGGATCCTTTAGCTAAGGGAAAGACGAGAATACGACCCTTAATGGTTAATGTTGGTCGAGTTCGGATGGAATGAATGATTGTTTAGTGCTTCGGCATGCTTCAGGTTGCTTTGTAGATGACGGAGAAGGTGAAGTGGGGAGATAGTGGAGGTTTTCCGTCGCGCTATCTTCAGGTATCATGCATCTTACGAGCATGATTTCCGTAAAGGTGACAGCGGTTGCCAAATATTATGCGTGTGTCATCAGAAAATATGCCATCAGTTGTTAATGTTCTTCCTCCAAGTCATCAACGAAAGATTGCATACTGGGGAATTACTGGGAATTTTATCGAGAGGGAAATGAGGAGAGCTCGAGGGCCGATGAGGACATAGACGATTTGCTTCACTTTAATTGCATGATGTATCCATGAGGTGTGACATTCTTGGACTCCTTCGTCAATTTCGTCGGAATGAGTCCAATCTATGACGAAAGTTATTTTAAATCTCTAGGTATACTCTCTTCCTCTCCCACCCAGCTTTCTCTTTCTTCTTTCTACACTCTTTGAAAAGAGAGCGGTTTCCTCAAGGAACAGGGAGCGATACTAGAGTCAGCAATTTTACTACCTAAAAACTAGGAAGTGCAATCGATAATTACTCCTTTATATTAGCAGAATGCCTAACTTTTTTAAGAACGCGAAACGAAGGAGGGAGACTACTTTTCAGACTAGCAGAAAAAGTTAGTGGTTATTCTCAGGAAAGAGAGAGGTGAGTTGCTGCACCTCCTTGTTTTTAAGGAATAAATTCACTAACTCCAGTTTCTCTCCCTTTGAGCAATTCTCTCACTCTTTTCGTGAAATACCACCCACCATGAATGATCCGCGAGGACGATCTGCGTTTTCATCGCAATTTGCGTTCACAGATGACAATACATTGGTGTCATATTGTCCGAAAAAGGGGAAGTGCGTTCTTCTACTCAGTACAATGCATCAAGATGACGCTGTTTCCTCTGAGAAGTCACAGAAGCCACAAATCATTCTTGACAACAATAAGACTAAAGGCGGAGTGGACGGTCTTGATAAGTGCGTTTGCACTTACACTTGCAAGCGCATGACGAAACGGTGGCCAATGATAGCATTTTATGACATGTTGAACATCTGGGCCTACAACGCGTATGTGCTGTGGACTGCCATAAATCCGGGATGGCACGAAAACAAACTCTTCAAAAGAAGATTGTTCTTAGAGGAATTGGGCATGCAGCTCGTTCGCCCATTGCTGGAGACAAGAGAACATTTGCCACGCACACAGTCCTCAGCTGCCGTCGTCACTGCCGTGCGACTGTCTGGAACATGTAAGGATTCGAGCTCCTATGCTGGACCGAGTGCAACATGCAGCAAAAAGGAGCCAGATGTCCTTTTTGTCCCTCAACAAATGACAACAAAACAAGCATCAGCTGTTCGTCATGTGGAAAATATATTTGCAAGGCACACAGAACGTACATGTGCCCTAATTGCAAAGTCAATCATAAATAATGGTTTGTCGCAGTTAACAATTTTGGAATTCAGTTTCGGTGCAACTTTTTTGAAAACAACTCGGTTTTAATAATAATTATGTATGCGAAATTGCCAATAAAATCATGAAGACAAATATGATCGATCCTTTGCTCATATATCAAATATGAATAAATATGCAAATATGATCGTGATTTCTTATAGAAATCACGAACCAGCAAAAAAACTCAAGCGAATTCCTATTCAAATCACAGAAATCGTATATCGGGTCAGGGTGACCGAACGTAAATGGTGTACCTAAAATGAGAACAGAATAGGAAGGTTAAGGAGCATCGAGACTATCGCTGGAGAGATGTTTAATGCTTCATTCAGGCATTCAAGATCATTGAAAGGTTGACCGACAGTGGATTTTGAACCTATGGTCTTCCCTATGAAGGCGAGACACGAGGGCGGGTAACATGACAGTAAAGGTGTTAGGAGAATCGATCACGTTAAGCGTGGCTGATTATTCCCACCACCATTATTCTGATTATTGGTGGCAACAGAAAGGAGGAAAGTATCACAAACTCCAGAAGAGACCCAGGTTGTGAGATGAATTATTTATTGTCGCATGCTTAATGCCTAGATTGCAATAGGTGACGATATTCGGACCACTACTAGGTTAAACGAGAGGTTAGACGACTGTTTGGAAAGGCAAAAAAGGGAGTACTAAGAAAGTGTCATGGTTTTCCAATGAGGCTGGACCAACCGCCCTACTGGCATCGAACGTTAACTTTCGTGCTTTTCGATGTGGTGAGGAAAATGGTATCTCATTCATGTTTTTGCCACAGATAGAGCAGCACCATCCTTGCGACCGATACCGAAGGAGTATGGAGGGCTAGCAACCAGCTATTGAACGAAGCATCCATACGAAAGAAGAAGAAGAAGATTGAACGAAGTTAAGGAGCACTAAAATGGGGGACTGACACGAGAGCCATTTCCCCATGACCAATACACAGATTAGAGCGAAATTAGGGGTACAGACCCATCTGGCAGAGTCCACTTGAAATGCATAGCCTCGTCTTGTACGTCCTAGGATGCACGAGAAATCCCTTTACTTGAGTTAACTTTATAATCGTTTGCGGAAATTCATCATGGTACCAGTTAGAACCATTTATGGGAGTTTAACATGAACTAGTACTTTTCCAAGATCACCATGAATATCGAAACCAAATCGTAATCGCCATTCACGAAGTCACGTCCTGCGATTTCCGATGGAGATATTTCAGTCCTTCCCACTAGAATGGTTATGAATTACTCCAGTCTTAACCCATACTCCTAGCTAAATCTTGGCATCGTCCTAGAGCTCGAGCCAGTCAGAGTCTGAGGCTTCCTCTACTAGGTACATACGATGGAGGGCAAAAACCTCCCCCCCCCCCTCTCATGAAGCTGCCATGTTCGACATTTTCCAGGTTGACGATAAGGGAAGAAAGATAAGACTTCGTATCTGTATTCATGCAACTGTCCAGGAGAGCGACTACTTCTACCTATTTGTGGTTTAATCAGTGACATAACAAGATCGATTCGTGAGTACGATGGTGGAGAGTAACCCCAAAGGAGAGAAGGCGAGTGGATAACGTTATATTTAACTTATCCATATAAGTAAAAGGCTTATCTGTCCGTGTGTCAGTGTCTCATTACGGGAAACTCCTGGGTGGATGAACGGATATTCATGAATGAGGCGTCAATCGAGAGATTATGACATCTAGGCGCTACTTATTTGGTAGAGTCCAAAAAATCTGCTATGGTCATTGTAGCAGTGCGTCTAGGTGTCATTCAGGGACACTCATGATAAAATCCAAGCTTGCCCTCCTGTCATTTGGGCGAGCTGGAGGCTTGCACGGGTCAACACTTCCGAGTCGAAAGGCGATCGGCCCGATTCGAATTGTGGCCTGCACCCGACCCACAACTCCATTTCCGACCTGGCTTTGCTGGTTCGAGACGCAGATAGAGCCGGGCTGATCTGTATGGCAGGCAGAGCTTGCTGTATATATGAGCTCCCGAATTTCTGAAACGGTTGAAGATATTTGAAGCGCAAATACACCATTGTAAAGCTTATTAATTCCTTTCAAATCCCGCAAATTTCCTTGAAATATCAATATGTGCGGTGAGTGCTGTATAGTGTACCGTTGAAAACTGTCCTTTTATGGCCCACCCTGTATATACAATGCTGCCAAGGGTGGCATTGGAGACGTAAGTACGTTGCATGACTGCGATAGGCAAGATAAAGAGAGTGCGACCTGTCTCGGCCTTATCCATTGGTCTGACCGAACTGACATATCGTGTAGAGCTCAAAATTATCGCTTATTCTTCATCCCAAACCCATATGCAAAGATATTCGGAGAATCTCTCTTGAATGTTCGAGTGAGGGGTTGCTCTTAAAATGCCACCGAAAAAAGTGAGGAAGTTGGAACTATTCTGTGGCGCTATCTACTGGACGTAAATGAAAGAGAGACGTTCTGGAGAAACGGCCATCCGATGAAAGGGCAGAACGACGTGCACAAAAGCAGCTCCACACGCTGCTTCCAGGGCTAATGAAACTGATGAAATGGAAACACAAGCACGAAGGGATGCACGAAATGCAGCCTTTTTTTTAATGATTGGACATCCGGCGGATGCAAACGACAACGGGCGTATTACGATACACAGAGAGGAAGGCGGCGCCCGTTTGGCAAAGGCAACCACATCCGAATGGCAGTCCCTCAGGCTGGGACACCCCTCCACGGTCCTATAGGAGGCCTAAAGGGCAGCTCACGGGTTGTGCCCATGACTGGCACGAGTGGTTTTTAAGGCGTACTGCACCCGTATCTCCTAGACATAGAATACATTTTGGCGTGTGTGTGTTATTCTACGTTAGGGAGACACTTCCCATAGGCAAAGGTGGGTCGCCTGTCGGCGGAGGAAGAGCCCACAGCCTAGACCCCTCTCAGGTTTCACTTAGAAGCCGGAACGATTCGGCCGAACCCCAGGATATCAGTTCACATGAGCTTCAGATAAAAATCTGGGACTCCCTTCTTCCCCCCTCCCCCCCTCCCCCTTTTTCCCCTTTCCCTAATTGTCTGAAGACCCTTCGGTTATACGAGAGGAATACGAGGACACTGAATTTTGTAACGGGAAGGATTTGGAGAGGGATAAAGGGACCTTAAATGATAAATTGTTGATACCCACGCACCAAAGCAGCTCCACTTTGGAGTTAGGTTTTCCCTTCTGTTTTCTTATTGAACTTATTCCACCTGATTGCTCTCTGTCAGGTCAGGGTCGGGAAAACAAACGGATGGACTAGGGATCTATTTTATTAGCACATCGACTGTGTATTGTTTCCCTTTCTCTTACGGGAAGAATAATGATAAGAAATAGAGTACTGGTCAATTTATAAACTGGTGAATTTATGAAAGCACTCAGAGATCATTATGCTATTGATACTTCAGACATGAAGTCGCCGCTGCAGAAAAGTAAGCATTTCATTCGGCAGTAATTCATATTAACATTATGATGATTTCATGTCGCCATGGCTGAGTCATAGTTTGGGTCTAACCGGAGACGATGACTTTCACCTTTGGAGAGTTTTTTTTTTTCTGAGGAAAGAAAAAGCGGAAAGCTGTCATAGACGGTGATCGATATGACTGGTGTTTTTGTATAGTACCTATAATCTTGACGGATTTCTTCATATTTCCCTTTGCAGCCGAAGGGCTTGCTCACCGACGAAGAGAAACACAGGCTATTGGAATCTTGCCTTGGACTGCCGATCGAAAAGGATCGAAAAGTACAGCTTCTTGATGCCCTATGTCTCTCTCGGACCAATGAACCACCGCCAGCTATTATTAAATTCATACAAGAAATAATTGCAACGACTGGAGCCCACCTTGACATGAATCTTCCCTTGCCAGAAGAACTTCGTGCCGGATGTGAGGAAACTCAAGACGAAAAAGACGAAGAGGTAAAATATTTTTTATGCCATCTTATTGCTCACAATCGATGAATAAATGTATATTGTTACAAGTTCATGTAATCGAAAAAATGTGCAGACTACAGTACTCAAGCTGCTATTGAAACATGAATGACAAAGTATCCCAGAAAGTCTCCTGAACCGGACAATGCAGCTAGTACCTAAGCAAGAGTTTAATTTGCATTTAAACTAAGTTTTCATTGCTTTGCACTTTCTATTGCTTCAAGTTTCATTGCTTGGAAAAGTTTTAATATACTATATATAAGAAAGGATTGGCAGAAGACAGGCATAAGTCCAATGTCGCCACTCAATTTAAGGATTCCTAAGAATGCCAGCTATCAAAGCGCGAATTCTATCCAAAACATTCCTCGTGAGTCGTACAGATGCTGGAAAAAAATTTTCTCACCAGACACTATCATAACGCCGACCCGAAAGTTTGATCAAGATTGTCGCTCAGCGACAACTTATTCAGCATACCGATTCAGAGGACTTTAAATGCTACGCTGAGAATAATGACAGTGTCTTTGTGTGTTACATTCAGGGTGTAGATGGTGACGAGAACAATGAAGAGCATTTGGACACCAATTTGGTTATTCATCCAAGTGATATTCTGACGATTGCCCTGCAGAATTCTGAACCATCCCTTCGCCAACTCTTGCTTGGCCGTATTTTCCTCATGGGTCATGGGATGCCTGTTGTCCTACCAGTGTCCCCACTCGCTCGAACCAGCGAACTCAAGGAGAAAAATTTGGAGTTGCTCGTTTGGGCTCTTAAAAATATCGATGTGAAGTACTGTGGCCTTTACAACCAGCTGGTCGAATTCCACGCTCCCTTTGTTGGCTTCATCCGTATTGGGAGTCTCAAGGACGGTCTTTCAAAATCAAAGGTCATCAATGAAGCCTTGTTTGAGAACCACCAAGCATTCTTCCATTCCTATATTCCAGAATTGCCGCTCGGCAAAGCAAGACGGCAAGTCAGCAATGGACTTGTTGAAATAGCTTTGGCAAAAATTGCTCTTTCTCCCAGAGGAGAGACCAAGGAATCAGAAGAAACTGGAAACATAAAACCAGCCTTCATTTTGAATTTGCGAGGGGAGGATACTTCTTATCCTGCACAAGTACAGCTCCTTGGAAGAATCTGCTCATTCGTCATTCTGTTTCTTGGAAATGAGTCTACATGGTCAATGGAAGGAGACAGCAACTCCTTAATGAAAATAATATCCCATTTGACGTGCGCGAATGGGACACAAGGAGCTCGCTGCATCTTGCTGAAAGAAAGAACCCGCAAATTGACCGAAGTTGGCGGCTTCATCAGAAACAACCCAAACGTGAGGCTGGTCAATCTCAACGCGATCATGGAATATGTCACGACAGTCAAAGCCGAATTTCGTAAGGAACTAACAAGAGCCAATAACTCGGAATCTCCCACTGGTAGCACCGATGCCAAAGAACTGTTTTCCTGGAACAATGTGGCAGAAATTCTTCACCCAGCAAATGCGGTTGTTGATGTCTTTCCCGGAGTTGCAATTGACAGTGATTCAACAATAATCGCTGAATCAAGAACATTTTCAGAAAAATGCGTCGGAGAATTCATGAGGAAAGAGAAAGGGTCCAGAAAAAAGGATTGTCTGCCATTGAGCACGGAAGTATTGCCAAGTTACGCAAAGAACGAACACGATAAAAGAAATGAACAAGGTTTCGACACCAAGGAGTTCGAGGCCAAACAAACTAAACTCCGTTCTCTGCAGATTCGCCATGTTACCGAACGGCATGGAATATCACAAAATCTTTTGGAATTTATGAAGAACCTGAAACGAATGTCGGCAGAAAGTATCCGAAATTGCATTTTTTATTTAAGGATGGAATTGGATAGCTTGAGCACCGAGGCTTTGAATCCGTTGCGAGTAGAATGGGAGAAAAACTGGGAACTTCTCAACATTTCTGCCAAAGATGCTGACATGGATGAAAGAAGAAAAAATATGCTTCAACTTGCAGAGGTGGAAAGGAAAATGTTGATGTCATCCTTGGGCATAGAACACATTTTTAGAGAGTTGGCTCAGATTTACGAATGCCTCATTGACACTCCTAATAAGAATAATGTGTCTGGTCTTCCCGATACAATGGCTTCACTGATATTGAATGGAATGCCATTAGAGTTGTTGGATGGTGATAATGGCTACATCCCTCTCAAGTGGTTGACAGCTATATTCAACTGCATGAAAAACAGAGTAAGGAAGATTTGGGTCCTCTCAGTCATTGGTATTCAAAGTACGGGCAAGTCAACAATGCTGAACGCAATTTTCGGATCGGACTTTTTAGTTCGAGCGGGAAGGTGCACGAAAGGGGTCTACATGCAGTTTTTCCCCTTTGAGTGTTTGAATCAAGAAAGAGGGTCACCAAGAGACTACTTAGTCCTCCTCGACACAGAGGGATTGAGATCACCCGAATTTTCAGACGATTACTCCGGAAGGCGAGATAATGAACTGGCTTCATTTGCCATTGGATTAGCTGACCTAACTCTCCTGAATGTCATGGGAGAAACACCATCAGATATGAAAGAACTTCTGCCTACTGTTCTGCATGGGTTCATCCGAATGAGTGAGGTGAAAATTAAACCTCAAGTAGCCATCATCCATCAAAATGTGCGAGAAGATGTACATAGGTCTCGCCTGCAGGGCCTGAGAAAAATGCAAGAAACTCTCGATGAAATGACGGAAGTTGCGGCAAAGGAAGAGGACTTCTTTCCAAAATACAGGAAATTCCAGGATGTCATCGAATTAAACTTGGACAAAGATTCGCACTACTTCCCCCCATTATTTCAGTCAGGTAAATTCAGCATCCACTCTAAGGAATATGGATGTAAAGCAAAGGAAATGAAAACTATAATCTTAGAAAAACTGCGTTCACTCAGCGACAGAGACCTAACCGTCTTCGGTCGACATCTGGATGAATTATGGGGAGCAATCATGAATGAAAATTTTGCCTTCAACTTTCGTAACGTCATGGAAATGGCGGCATACAACGATGTGGAAAGCAAGTTACTGTCACTCGTTCGCGAAGCAGATTCGGAAGTAACGAAGAGATGGAATGAATGGAAGGGCGAAATCATGAGAGCAAACAGCGAAGAAATGGTTCATGAGATGTGCCAGAAGAGGAAAGAAGAACTTGATTCCTTGGTGGAGAAGGTTTTCACGGAAAAAGAAAAGGAGGTAAATGAGATGATCAACTCATCTGAACGAAAAGAACTTTGTGAAAGGTGGCGCAAGTGGGCTATATCGCAACTCCGCAGCCAAATCAACGCACAGAGAGAACAAATCCATTACTTTCTTGTAGGGGAAGAAAAAAAACAGTTCGCAATTTTTAATGCGGAAAAAGAAATCGCCCAAGAAATAATTAAAATGGAAGAAGAAATAGAGCAACATGGGAAAGACAAAAGTACAGAGTTCGAGAAAGTATGGGAAAAGTCGGAAGACAAATTGAGGAAAGCCTTAGGCGCAATAAATTTGGACACGGCGGAGACCCTAGAGGAGAAAATGCACAATGGACTGCGTAACTTGATTCCGGAAAGGCATCACAAGAATATCCTGGATGGCTGGGATGTGAAGACCAAAGGGACGAAAGAGACAAAGGGAGTGCACGAGAGAGGTATGAGTAAAAAGCTCAGGATAGGCATGAGTGATATGAAATTGATTGGGCGAAGTACGAAACGGGTAGCAGCATTAGCTGAAAAGTGTCTTAAAAGGTTGAATTTACAGACCTTAGCCGAACAATATGCAAATCATGGTTGCATGAAGAATTTTCTGGAGGAAATCTATGCGTCTTTGAAAAGAGAGGCGGAGGAGGAGGAACGCCGAGAGCAGATGTCCGTATTGGTTCTGGCATGTATCTGTCGAAAGAGCGTTCCACATATCTTGCATGCTCAAAAGCAAAATCAGGCCAATGTTGAGAAAGAACTTCGCGTGAAAAAAGAACAGTTTCAACGCAAAATAGATGCAAAATCTGGTGCTGCCGAATTGAAGTGGGCTGCTTCGTGTGTTTTCGAGTGCATTTGCAAGTCCTTCCAAGCATCGGCGTTCCTGCATGCAAAACGAGAATTTTTTACTTTTCTGGGCAAGCAGAAGTTTTTCAAGAATAAGAAGACGTTCACTGGATACTGTTTGTTTAGATTGGTCAAAAAAGATGATTATGAGACAACGATGGAGTTCGTCAGGAACCCTGGTAAGTGGAAGCATACTTATTTGAAAGAGCTCGCAAAAGAGTTCCTCGAAAAAAATCATCAAAGAGAATTTTTCGATTGTATGAAGGTGATGAAGGAATTTTGTTACGATACCATTGAGAGCTTTCTGAAAGTCCTTGAAGAACCAGGCTTGAAACTTTCTAATTTAGATCACTTCATTGAAATGGTCAATGCTTTCTTGAAATTGGACCGTCCCATTAAGCACGACTGAATTGTGCGGGATTCCGGTTTTAACGTATCGGATGTCAAAGAATTCGTTCATCATTTGAAGGGAGTGGTTACCGAAAGGAAGGAAGAAATTCTAGAATTTGCAACGGTGGATATGCTCGCAGAAGATGAAGATTCGCCCATCCGTCGCCTGCTGAATGACTTGCTGGGCTGTCGTGAGTATTGTCCATTTTGCTGGGTCGAATGCGAGCATTCGTTTGACGACCATATTCAAGGCGAACAAATGGGTACTGTCACTCTTCATGCCTCAGAGATTCACATTCCCAGGTGCATTAAAGGGAATCGATCGAGGGAAACAGAAAAAATGATTTTGGAGACATGTCCTGAAAACACGGGACTTGGGTCAACGAGGGCGTTTAAAAACGGAGAGGACTGGATTCCGTACAACCAGTACAAAATCATATATCCTGATTGGGACATTCCTCCAAAGGATCGAGACACTTCCCCACTCTTCTGGAAGCGTTTCATTGGGAAACATGCAGAGGCCTTGGCGAAAACATATAACATGGAGGTTCCGAGTGAACTGCCTGATGCTTGGAAGCAATATACAGAGGAAGAAGTTAGAGCAAACCTCAGATCCCTGTACTTTCTCGAATGAAGAATAGGCTGCTAGCGAAAGGAAATCGTCGAAACACAGCCATCGTTGCTTTTGAGGTCGGTGATTAAAAAAAAGGAAGAATGTATTCATCATTGTGCTGACCACAGAACAGTTATTTCGAGAAAATCTTGTTTTGTGAGAATATATGCAAGTTGGAGGCATCAAAGCCTAATTCCTAACACATATATAATAAAAAATGACCAATTCTATATATATATATACATTTTGTTCCATTTCCAGAAAAATCGACAAAAGTGTAGCCTTTAAACCATAGTTAATTTCATCATTAAGGTACTTGGGTTGGATCACTTCATATCCCTGCTTTGCAGGTCATGAACAGATGGTATTTTACGTGAAGCAGCTCGTTGCATCTGAATCTCGGCAGGAGGTAATACTTCTGCAAGGTATATATGGCAGCAGTGAGAGGGTAGGGTAATCCATCTCCTGGGAGAATGAATAGAGTTTAACGGAAAACATTCTGGAGACGAAGGATGCATCCCGGAGGTAGTGCAATAAAAGTGCTGGAGGTAAAAATTAATCCCTAAGAAAGGATTGGGAAGAGGCGAGAGATTAAGATAGTGAGATAAAATATATTAATGGCAAGGTAGAGAAGGTTGAAAGTGCCTAAGTAAGACGTAGGCGGCGAACCACCAGCTATTTCGCTGGGAGAGAACTAGTGGCGCACCACTTCTACTGGTATTCGTGCCATCATGTGCATGTGCTTGCATGTGCAACGTCCATAAGCACAAGATGGAGCTCGAAAGAGGGAGGGAAAGTTCCGCCACACGGACAACTCTCAGCCAATTCCATGATTCTACAGACACCATTTGACAAGTCCACAGGCAACTTTGAGAAAATGAATATTAGAGTAGTGGAAGATGGGACAAAACGGAAGGAAAATCGCCAGAATTTAGCACCAAGGAGTAGGCGTAGCGCGTTGCGAATTGGTATGCGGTATCTTTCATGTCTTACCTGCGACTAGGATTCAACTTCAGCACGAAATCAGCGACAGTTTCCCCCCCCCCCCCGACAATTCTAAAAGTTGTTGTCAAATACCCCACCCCTGGGACAAAATGGGGTGCCTGTGTGGGGCAAAACGGGGTGTTTCTCCAGATAGTGTTTTGCAATGTTTTTATTCGTAATTCATACCAATTTAAATAGGTCACAGAACAGAGAAATTAATGAAATATTACAAATTGCAAACGAATTATGATCCACATGTTTTCCCGTGTCTAGATTTTATGCCTATTTAAAAAGTTCACAGAACAGAGACTACAACGAAACACTAAAAAAATTACAATCAAATGCTTTATCTCGTTTCTCCAGGTCTTCATTCTTATTTACAAAGGTCAAGAACAGATAAGAGTAATGAAACATTTACAAATAAACCGTGTTTTTTTCTGTTTTTTCCATATTTTCATTATATGCCTAATTAATAAGGCCGCAGAACGGAAACAACAATGAAACTTTTAAGACAAAACAATCGTTGCTGTTCCAAATATCAAAATCTCAAACTTCTCACATTAGCATTTAAAACAGCTGAGTTTCCATGAACTTAGTTTTGTGGAATCGCTTGTTGCGATAAGATGAGGAAAGGAATCGCAGGGTCCCAAGTGCAATATTAAAGCCTCGGTTCTAACTATGATGGTTCCACAGAAAAGCTAAATTCCGGAAAAAGAAGGATTTTTTCCTCTCAAATGGAGATTCAAATGAAAGCATCCAACTAGATAAGTAAGGTCCCGGTATATTAAATATTACATTTTGATCGAGAGCAAAAGCCCAAAAGGATTTGCTTAATAATAAAAAGTTTATTTAGATTTAGGACAATAAACCATTCCTTGCGCTCAAAATACTGTAGAAGTGATGGTAATTATTTGGACACACTTTGAGTCTACTTGGGGAAAGGGAATATGAAAAACCTATCACACACAGTTCATTGCTTTGCTGGAATGCCGAATCCGGCCATCATAGCGTGATGGAATATAATATAACGAGCAAACTATCCATTACTTACGGAATTTCTTTCCAGCCGACTTTCATCCAAACAGAATTTTCAGTGCATCAAACTGTCCTCCATGTGATGCATTTCAACCATATCAAAACTCTCAAGAGTGAGAAAAGTAATGAATGACTCCGAACTCCGACTGCGCAGAGAGATGATGCAGTTCTGAAGAGCTTTATTCTCCAGTTATGTATATGCAAGTAGCGAAAAACGTTGGGGATTGGGGCAAATGATACCCTTCACCCCAAGACCAAGAGAAGTGGGGTGGGACCTCTTGCCGACTGCCTCCTTTATTGCACCCTTTTCTCCTCGAGTTTCAGGTTCCTCAAGTCCAACCGCTCACAGTGGATCCACAAAATGCGGATTCTGCGACAAAAAAGTATCCGCTAAGTCTTAAAATAAAGTTTAACAGATCTAAAAAGCGAAACCATTGCAGTCCTCTATCAAAACGAGACGATGCTCAAAAGTTATGGAGGAGAGAGGCTGTTGACCAGGCTGGGAGGTCGGACGGCAGCGGATACGAAGAGGGGGGCGGATGACACCATCATCGACACCGTCTGGGGGCTTGAAGGGGCTCGAGGCCGGAGTCGTCCTCCTCGCTGTTCCATCCTTCAGCATGGAGCACGACGTGCTATCTGTTCTTTGTGGAATTGCCTTAATCTCTGCCGGATGATCTTAGGACTTGGAGGTCCAGAGCGCAGACGCTCCTTGGGACAAATCTTCCCAAGGGTCTTCCGCCCAACAAAACATAATTGACTAGATATGGAATATAAAAGGAATTTGCGACAGGAACGAGATTCCTTGGGACGGAGATGCCGATGCCTCATTCGCATTTTTAAGATGTACTCCTTCCTGAAAAAAAACCTTCTGGGGAGAGTGGGTTCAAAAGAAAACTTTATTTGCATGGAGGTTCTCATATCAAATCACTGAAAAGACACAAATTGGCGATAGGCTTCTTTGTCTGCATCTAAAACTTTGCATGTCAGTTTCTTAACGACTCCATGGTTAGCAGCTCTGTAAACGGATGTACGCGGAGAATCCGGATCGTCCAAGATGATGAGATGGGTGGTGGCCCTCATCATGCTCCCATGGTAGTATTCGCTTGGATATCCCGCTTCGATCAGAATGACAAAGGATGCTTCGCAGCCTCTGATTGCTTCTTGGTGGTAGATGTGGACGGTGGGGATGTAGGGTGATCCGTGGATCTCCCCGTTCGGTGTGATGTGATGGGACGGAATTCCTAGGAACTCCGTCAGGCAGCGATGGATGTCGCAGAGGATATCCTCAGGCAAGTGAGCTATGGCGATGATGGGGAAGAATTTCCAATTCTCCACACTGTAAAGATGTTCTTGAATTTTCTTGATCCCCAGAGCAATCTGGAAGATTTTCGATGAGTCGTGGTCAAACTTCACATTTGAATCCATGAGAGATTCGATCGACGGATACCCCATGACTTCTGGGTTCGTCCCATACACCGTTTTGGGATTCCGAGTGAACATCGCACTCACGTTCCCGGTTTTCATGTGTATTCCGGCATCCTCCATGCACTCGTACTCGTAGAACTCTGAAATGTGGGTGGTGGTACGCAGCCTCTTCGTCAGGAATATTTCGTGAATGTGTGGACTCTCGGGGAAGACCCTGTCTCTTCGGCCCCTGAAACTCCAGCCTCCTTCTCTCGAAGGACGGCATGCCATCCAAATGCTGTCTGCTTTTTTCAGCTCTTTGGATTTTTTCCATGGGGACCATTCCAGGAGAATTTTCTTGTCAGGAATTAGGAATTCGTCGATCAGGAAATGGACTTTGCTTCTATTTTCCTTTTCCTTAACTTGCGATGAAACAAGGTCGATGGCCTCTTCCAATTCTTCATAGAACTTTTTGGTCTCCATATTATTGCACGTTGCTGACGGCAAATGTTCCTTCATGAATTTCCAGGCATCAAATACCTGTACTTCAGAGTTTTCACTTAATTTTAGAAATTCCCCCGTAAGTGCACTCATTGGCGAATCGGTCTTGTCCCTCCCGCAATTAATGATGAACAAAGCCAGCAGGTCTTGAGAGTTGTTTTCCTCTTGCAAGAGTTCCTTGACTCGTTTCGTTAGGATTAACGTCTTGCCTGTCCCGTAGTCACCCAGCAGCGCCACGTACCGTTCATTACATTTCACTGCTTCTCGTTGCTCTGGAGTCAAGAATTTCAGCATCTTCGTCATTTGCGTTCCTATCTTGGACAGGCAAGCCACGGGCTCGTGGTCCACAGCGTGGAGCGAAGCGACGTACCGACGGAACACGGAATGGTACATGCTTTCTGTCATATCTGATGCAGTTTCAGTTCCAGGCCCAAATCGAACGCCGTGCATTTCGAGGAACTCCTTCAGTTTTCCTGGTCTCTCGATGATGGTTCGTCCATGAAGATCGTCGGCAGTGATGATCTTCTCGGCGCAAGATATGCACCGAAGACATCGTTGGACCTGGTCGCGCGTCAGGTTGGGGAAGGCAGGGAATCCGAAGAGGATCACGTTATCTCCTCGCACGTCGCCGTTGACGGTGCGGAATATCTCGAAGTCGTTCTCCAATTGATTCAGTGCCTTGCGCAGAGTCTTTATTACCGTCTTGTTGGTACTTTCCATGTCGGTCGCCTTCACTTGGATGAAGATGTTGTAGATGGAATCTCCGACCAGAAGAACCGAGTACAGATCGTGCTCCCCGCTCGGAGGTGGGGATACCCGTTTTCTTCCGCCTTCATTGGGGGGTTTCTTCCAAAAGGTCTTCTGAAAGTCGTATTCGTGGACTGTGAGAGAGATCGTCTCTTTATTCTGTAGGAGTTCCCTGACGGCAGCATACACGCTCCTCACGGCCAGCTTGGATCGGATGTCATTCTCCTGTCCCTTCTTCTTGTTCTCCTGTCTGTCACTGGAGGAAACCTCGCGATCCACTTTCTCGCTCTCCGATTTCTCCAAAATGTGTTTCTGAAAGTAGACGTATGGGACGAAGTAGGACCTCGACCTCCACTCGCTAAAATACTCGGCGACGAAATCTGCCGATCCATCTTCGAACGAAAGCGGCCGATTCCCCCTCTGCGACATGCAGGTCTCCCCGTCGGTAGATCCGCCTGCTGCGTCTGGGGAAACCCCCAACACCTTGCCGAGGAAGGGTTCGAACTCCTTGCAGAATGGGCAACGGGGCAAAATGTGTCTCATCTGGAAGGAAACGTTTAAAGTGAAGCGTGGCTCTTCCATCCTTGTGCACCTCGAGATACGCGAACCGTCGAGCACAAGTGCATCTGATGACAAACAACTGACCCTCAAATCGCCCATCACTTCTACCGTTGAGGTAAAACAGACTTTAAAAAAAGTATTCGCTCCTTTGTTCATGTGGTGGAGCACATGAACAAAGGAGCCATTTCGTATGCCAGGATACCGGCTGGAATCGAAATCAAAAGGGATACCGAAGGTCGTGCTCGTCAACGACATGATTAATTTTAGAAAGGAGCATTCGAACATTGTTCATTTCAACCATTTTGAGGCCACTTGCACATATTCTGTGGGCCGTTGCATGCATCGAACGCTCTGTAAATACTAATTTAGTGAGAAAAATAACTACAGCTATGCAAGGAGCGCTCAATGTTCAAAAAATGACGCAAACAAGAAAGCCGGCACGATTGCAAAAAGAAGGCCTCGTGGACGAAGAAAAAACGCCTTCATTTTGCGACTCCTCGATAAATCTTCTACTTCTCGCTTCCCAGACCCCAGTAGGAATTCCAGACGCTTCCAGTGCGCGATGCTTCAAAGCGGCACTCACATTTGCTCGAACGAGACTGATATCGCCGGAATCCTCACCCACCAACCCGGTCGGCGAGGATGGAATACTAGTAACTTCAATTGTGAGAAAACCATGCTTGCACAATCGAGCGAAGGCAGAGCTCATCCTTCTCCTTATCCATTTTCATCGAAGAAAATGATTTCGCCACTCGAAAGATTCGCCCAGGAACTGAGATGGATTCGGAAACGGTCCCACTCATCAGAAGATTCCCTTTTCCGAGAATTGTACCCATTTTCATCATTTCCAGTTCATTCTTCTCCCGCATGAAGTAACCTTCGAAATTGAACCATCCTCCCTCGACCTTTCGAGCCAGAGTTTTCCGGAGACTCCTTCAACTGAGTCATCTCTTAAGGCCGATTTGTTGAAGAATTCAAATATTTGGTGGTTTAAAAGAAACGCTCATCCGTTTTCTATGGGAGAAACACAGTTTCAGAAATTCGGCAAAAAACTACATCGGATAAGCAATCGATATTTGACAATTATAAGGTGTTGAAATGCTTGCCAGCTTTTTTTCAGCACCTTTTGCCTAAGTCGTACAATGGCCGTTTGAGGTGAATTGAAGGTGCTTAGAGGTGGATCATTCACCTCAAGTGAGATGATTACCTGTGCTTTTATTTAAATTTGATGAACTTCCGCGCTCCGTATATCATTATGGACCCTTAAAATCCCTATATTTAACCTCTGTTTAACCTAGCGCCTATAGGCGCTAGGTTAAACAGAGGGCGATGCCAGCGCTCCCTTGCGAGTGACTCTCGTATCCCCATTTATCCCAGAGATGGAGAGACGAAAGTGAAACTGCGATTTTCCGTGAAAGTTGCCTCCCCTCCCTTCCGTGAGGTCGATTGGTAAATTACACTTCTGAAAGGCACAATCTCGAATGATAAGGAAGAGTTCTGCCGATACCCCAAGTTGATATCTCGAAGCGTTTTGCCTGTAGAGTTGTCACACACATAAACACACTATTGTCGCTCGGCCTATCTAGCAGTCACGATCTAGCGATCGTGACCTCTAGATCTCGGTTGCTTCGCAACCGAAGTCAACCGGTTCGAACTATTTCCCTTGGCATCGAAGTGAGTCGCACCGTTTGAATTTGGAGCTCCTGAGTGGGATGCAGGATCGAGGATGCTTCTCGTTATCGTAAATCAGGAGTACAGCAGCTTAAAACTCAGGACGAGATAGGTGTCCTCTCGATCGGACCGACCCGAAACTCGCATCTGGTGCTTAACTAGGTTTGCAATCCGGTTTCCGGTCGAGTATGAAGGGAAATCAGTCATCGAGTTCTGAGGCTTAGAGGCTGCGGGTCGGCTCGAACTGCCCGACACGATTACTGGGTCCCCCAAAGTTCTGTCGGTGATCGAAGTTCGGGTCTTAATTGGAACTGGGACGATAAGGTCGGAAGTTGGATTCTTGAGAGCTGCCCACGGCGACAGCGGCGTAGGGTCAGTGGGGCGAGTTCCCTCCCCCTAATTTTCACGAAATTAAAAAAAGAAAGAAAAAGGCCCATGAAATGCATGAAAAATTATCCCAGAGTTCCCGTGCCCCCCCCCTACGTTTCCTATCCATGGTACGCTTATGGACGGAGAGACTGACAGAGAGGTAGTCAAGCCTCAGGTATTGTTATACAGATGGGGGTACATGAATAATCGAGAGCGTGTATGTATCGAGAGAGAAACCCAGGAAATAAGACGTGTATCCTACGCTTTCGAGCTGTTTTATGGGACTCTATATCTTGTTCAGTTGCGTAACCGATAATGCAATGCTGGCGAGGGGAAGAGAGGGGTTCTTCTCGTGAACAGGACCAGCCGCGAGAGCGCTTTTCAGTTCATTTGGGTAAATCGGCTTATTTAAATCGGTTTTGTGTCATAATCTTATGGCACAGCTCATGCCTCAATCGATATTTAATTGGCACTCACCCTGTTGCCGATCTCCAGTCAAGGGGGGGGGGGGAAGTGCGTGTGTCAACGGACCGGGATCACTCGGGACTCGATCACTTGCTCAGCCACTCGGTCATGTCACCGATTCCGACCGTTCATATCTGCCAGATAACGGATGCTTGAAGGAGCATCCGTTATCTGGCAACTCTGCTGAATGCATCTATGCGCGCCCAGCTTTCCTTGATGAGACTCATTCCTCAGGCATCTGCTTCATCGTTTCGCTGGGACAGTAGACTCAAAACCTCTGATAAATTGTGCGACATGTTCACGAATGGGGCTCTCGAAGCAGCGGTACTGCAGTGTGTTGACGTGCAGAATGGCACCGATCCCGAAGACTAAGGAATTCATTTGAACTCTGTGGTTTGCATTAGCCAAGTTCTCGCCAAGAAAAAAACGGTCCTTCGATTTCCCTCGTACGAAGATATCAATGATCCCATCGTGACCTTGCACGTGCCTTGCATGTGCTTCAGACATCCCCCAGACGAGTTAACTTCGCGACAAAAATGACGGAATTCTCAGAAAGATCGGATGGTACTCCATTACGATATGAAATAGAAGGGATATTCCCGAAATGGGAAACAGAAACTCGCCTTCTTCCACCCATACTGAACCTCGACGAGTGGGTGGATCAAGTCATGGATGAACCCCAAGAGAGGACGAGACGGTCCCTCATCCGGAGTATCTATAATTTTGGAAGGGCCTCGCAGGAAGCGATGTATGTCTCCTATGGTATGAGGTTTGAGCTGAAAAAACGACATCTCCCAGGAGGCCCAAGAAGGTTTCTCGGGGGTCATCACGACATCCTCATCGTCCATCGAATTCGGGGAATCGTGACGATTAGGGTGACGCACCCTTCGGAGGCTTCGGAAAGAACCCTGAAAATCTGCGTAGAGAATTCCCTGCACGAGCTCAACAAGGCGAGCGAGCACCTCAAGGAGACGCTGGAGGAACATGGAGTGAGTATGAAAACACTAAACGAGGCCACTCTGAGCGGTTCAGGCGAAGAGCAGCCCGGCCTGGGGTCCTTCCCCGCCCACCATCGCATCATGGCTCTGTGCGGTGTGACCAGGGATGCCTTCAACGAATCGAGAGCATCCCCGAATGCCAAGACCCTATTCGAAGAAGACTGGAAGACTCCAGACGATTTCAAAAGTTGGTGGATCGATTATATCTCCACTTCCGATGCTACTCGGGAATCATTCAGACTCCCTCCGGAGACTTATCTCCTCTTGCTTTCTGCGTGAGTCAATAAGACATACATTATCTTAGTTTGCGATGCAGTTCCATATCGAAACGTCGAAAAAACAAGACATCGACGGGATGGAGAGTTGGCTTCATCATACTTTTCTCGGATGATTTTGCTCGTTTTATCTCTTTTAGTCCTGACGGGACTCAAGATTCCCACATTTTCTCCGTATACTTTCTAGGGCTATGTGAGAATGGAGGTCATTCAGGCCTGGTGGCAAATCTGAGTCCCTGTGGCCTCTTAGGGAATTCGCTTTTTTACGCAATCCTGTTTCATTGTGGACGGTTGAATGGGGCAAATTTGTTTTTTCACCATTAACATTTTTAAATTCAAGACTGAAAGGAGATCCTACCCTTCCTCAAAATTGAGTTTTGGGAGCATATGATAGATGTCGCATAGCGTGTCCCGACCCCTCTTTCCCCTCATGGCTCACATCCAGACTTGTGGCCCACTTCAGATGGACCAGAAGAAAGTTCCACCTTTTTCATTCCGGTGTCACATCATCGCTAATTAAGTTAGGTTTCTGCAATTAAGCCATTGATTAGAATGACTAAATCGTAATCCAAAGCTCTTCGTTTTGTGAAAATGAGTTTATCGGCTTTTGCACAGCGTTAATTTTACGGTGAGAGGCGAAAAACCGTCGCTGCGCAATCAAGAGGTCTACATTCGGCTCGTCTCATTCTCCTTCAATCGCATGTTTTCATGAAAAGCATTGTAAAGGTCCACTTGACAAATAACACTAATGGACAGGTACGTTTGAAGAGAGCAGAGTAACAGTACGCTGCTAAAAATGCTGGATTAGCGAAAGCAACGTTCGATGTGGCCATGATTTTCTTCTACGACAGCAATGAACCTGCCGCTGCCGGATGCTCCAATTCATTGCTGACTGACTCAAGTCATCCCGGCAAGCGGTGATTTGCGCACTGGATATTCCGAATTTTCATGCAATACACCATCTCTTGTAATGAACCTCGTACTGTAATCCCCCGAAAGTCCAGTCGGGGCTGCTCGGAGACCATTTTCAGTTGCGAAGAAGTTAGAGCACTGCTCATAAAGTTCCACATGTTGACATTCGAACGGTGAGATAGCCTTGGGTTTGCGCAGCAGCGATTTTCCACCTCTCACAGTAAAACCGTCTCTATTCAAACATGCATGAACTTGTTTTCACAAAACAAAGTGCGTTTCATTCTCAATTAGTCTTTCTTACCGATGCCTTCATAAGACACTTTATCATACAGTCAATTCAAACAAAAAACATACATATAATTGGCATAAAACTTTTTAAGAGGAATATTACACTATTCGATCGATCCATTTTCACACATACACTAATGAAAACGTTCTTGAAAATTCAACTTCTTCAGCTATGGGGATCCAGGTATTCACTAGTGTTGCGTACTCCAGGAGACCAAGCACCTAATGTAATTAGCAAAATTGTAGCAGCATATTTAAACATGTGGAACTTTTTTTGGCCTACCCTGTATAGATTTTAGCATCATGATTGACAAATTTTCAAATGTGAAATTACAGGATTTTCCCACCACGTAAAGTTGTGTCCGCGCAAGTTCCGTACGCTTTACTTTTCTTCCTTGGGAACAGTTGATGGAATGCTTTATTTTATGACGAGTGGAAAAAAGACAATTTTTTGCCACCAGATTCATGGGCCCGATTCGGAAAACTGTAGCCATCCCTCCGACGGCGTCGGGTGGACTCAATCGCATTGCCGTCACCTCGGAGCAGCTGGTGGCGCTTAAATCCATTCTCCTCGGCGAAGAGAGCGTGATCGTCGGGGCAGCCGGGACCGGGAAGACCGTCATCCTTCGTAAGAAAATTCAGAGTATCGTGGAGGACTGGTTTCCGTCCTGTTCTCCTATCGAAGATACGAAGGAGAAGATCCTTGTCGTCTGCAATACTCCGGGCCTCTGTGCCCATCTTCGGAGGACTCTCCCCGACCTCTTGCTCCAGTCGGTCACGACCGTCATCCGTCGAAATGGAGAGGACCCGTCGCAGATAGAAGGAAAATTGGCGAGCGTGCTGAAGAAGAATGTGGTCGTGTCCACTTTTGACAGCCTAGTCGAAAGTGAAGGGAATGACGAGCCCCAAATCGAGTGCCTCGATGCTCTCGAGTGCTCTCGAGTGCCTCATGCAGGAGAGTTCCGTTCCATGGATATGATGCCACTTCCTTGCTCGCTGATGGAATTATTCGGGGCTCTTCAAAGACTCAACGAAGCCTTTCTTCGAACGTTCGCACGAGAGGCGGAAGGAGAAGAAAAACGGAAAACAGAGGAAGGAGAATGGAGTCGAAATCCCCGTGAGCTCGAAGGGTCTTCCTTCGCACTCCCGTCGGAAGATCCTTCTCGAGAACCCCCAATGATGGTTCAGCTCGAATCCGCCCGTTTCGCGGAGAGATCTCTGGACTTTTGGGGGATATTCTCAAACGTATTGCAAGAACTAAAAAGCGTATCCATCGACAGAGTACCGATAAGAGGAAACCGAGGGAGAAGACCCCCCGAACCCATAGGGAAGAAATTGGTGGATCTAATCGATTGCATCTCCTCTGGGTGGAGCGCTCCCTCACCAGAGCGCTTGCTCCAGTCGGCTATGAACATCATCCATGGGATTGGAGAGGGAACATTGGACGAGGAATTAAAGTTCTTCATAATGCTTTTAGAGTGTGTCATCATTCCCTTTCTTGTTTACCTGTCCGAAAGTGAAGAAGACGAGCCCAGAATTGTTCTCTCTCAAATTCCTCACGACCAGTCCATTTCGGCTGAATCCCATTCCGAAGATGTGCAGCTGGCCGACTTCTTTGGGGCTTCTAAAGGAATAATCGAAATACTCGTTGGAATGTTCCCACGGCAGGCGAAAAAGGAATACGTTGGGAAATTAAAACAGAATAATCAGATTTCTCTCGAAGATATCTCCATGGTGGGGAAAGTCCCGGAGATGGCCCTCGCAATAGTGAAAGAATCCCTTAGTCAATCTAGGGGTAGTGGACCAGGAAGGAGTAACCGAAGGGTGGGGCCCCTCGTGTTCATGGTGGATAAATTTTCACATCTTATTAGAAGATATAACATTCCCGTATCGGACAGAATTGAGCTTCCTACAGGTCTGGCGAGGAATCGTCTCGTCTTCCTCACATTCTTTGAAATCTTGAAACCGCTACTGATTACAATGGAAAAGCGTTTGAGTTTCCCAGACGTGATGAGAAAAGCTTCGGTAATAGAGCTGGAGACACTGAAGGAAAGAACAAATATATTCTCTCCTAAATTTCGCCATGTTTTCGTGGACGAAGCAGAAGATCTCTTCCTTCGGTACGGAGGCGTTTGGTTGGACGTCCTTCGCGCTCTTCAGGAAAACCCACAAGATGGATACTTCTGCTACTCTGTCGATCTCATGTATCACGACCTGTCGATGAAAAGAGAGAGCTCCTTCTACGACAATATCAAGAAAGGTGTGAAACTGTACTCGGTCGTGCGAAATCCATTGTCCGTTTTGAACCACTTGGAGACACTACGTTCCCCGTTACGTGGCAGTGGCCAGTCGGAATATCACGTCCCTCCAGAGTTATACGATGCAAACAAGATTTGCATCGGCCACCAGTTCAGAGGTCCGGAGATCCAACGGCTGGAAGGGAACAGTAGGAACTCGGATTCCGTCGTGAAGATGATCTTAGAAATCCTCCACGACTGCTTCCCTGGTCCCCGTGACTTCTCTGTCGCCATTCTTTACGAAACCGAGGGTATGTTCTCCGAGTACGGAGGAAAGACGCTGTTGATGGAATTAAACGGTCGGAGGGCGAGCGATCCGAAGACACAACATTGCGACATCGTCGTCGACACTGCATGGGCCTTGAAGGGACTCGAGGCCAACGTCGTCTTCCTCGTCTCAGGTTGCATCACCTCGTCCATCTTGGATCCCCCCATCTACTTAGCGTTGACAAGAAGCACGTGCTACATGTTCGTCTTCGACCTCACATCAGAGCCAGGCAGTCAGTTTTTATCGAGGACGCTCGATCTTTTAGGAGGAGAGGGTGTGAAGCATCTCGTGCAGGCCATCCTCCCTAATTTCACGTCGAGAAATATTCCTCAGATATTAATGACTGCAACGGAAGATCGCATCGAGAACATCGTTACGTTGCTCCTGGAGGCATTAGAGAAGTTGAATGCAATGACGCCAGAGACTCGAGAAAGCTTCCTTGCCTTGCTTCCTTCCGATATGGGTTTGCGAGAATCCGATCTGGATTAAACGAATGACTCGTTCGCGAAAGAGACTCGACATTCCAGCCGCCTTTTCGCTCGTGGATTTTTTGATGCTCGCCTCTTTTCCCCTCTGTTTAAAGGTTTTTCTCAGATTCGTCTTCCTGTCCGTTACTTCATTACTCGCGCGTTTCGTCTGTAGGAATTGACACGCTTCGTCTCTTCCATCCCTACTGAAAAAAACCGCATTAAAATCTCAAAAGGAAAACGCATTAGATTCTCTACTCCAAAAGCCTTTCTCCAGAGTACTCCTACTGGAGTACTTCAAACTTTGTCTAGAGAGTACTCTATATGAAGTACCCCAAAAGCGCATCTCCGCGGTGAACGGAGCAATACCGGGTAATTGGTGTAAAGGTCTTATGGGACTCAGCCTGCAAGGTCCCGCAAGTCCTTAAAAAAGTGATCTAATCATATACGAAGGAATATGAACGGTTATACAATTGTCATTCATTCTATCCTCAATACTTACTTCCATGCAGTGGGCCAGAATTGTGTGGAGTCTCCCTGAACTGGCCTATCTTTTCGGACAAGTGTTTTTAGATAATCAAATTTCATTATGTTCTATGTAGAAATAAAAATCCATTCAACTTGGCGAGTGCAGGAGAGATGCTCCAGTGAGATCAGGGGATACTCATGAGGTCTCATGATATCTCGATCCTCATGAGAAACCACACAATCCTCATGAGAAGGTCGTGAGGCCTCGTTAATTGCCTCAGGTGGATTACATAATAAAAATTTCCTCATGAGATATTCGGACATCCTCGTGAGAAAGTCGTGAGGTCTCATGAGACCTCGTGAGTTTGTAGTGAGGTTTTTTCAACAGTGATCTGTCATCTATGATTCTTCCGAGTTCCATTTCCCCTTTACTTCGAATAGTTTTCTTACTTATGTCGCGGAAATACGTCTCCGAGTGAGCTTCCGTATCCAGTACAGGGAACAAACATCGAATCCTGCTAGATTATCCATTAGATAATTCTATATGTGGAGAGGTGATAATTTGAGTAATAGCAATTGTTTTTGCAGCTATTAACCATATAGTAGAATATATCATGCTTTGATGCCTGCAGCATTCGCTCCTGAAAGAGAGTTGTGTGAAAAGGGGACAGTGCATGGGGTCGGGGGTGAAGTCAGCGATCGAGGATCCGAGCCTAGAAATTCTTTTAAGAGGAGGCAAGGCCAAACGCAAGCATTTTTACCCTATTAAAATCTCTCGAATTCTCCAGCTCGATGGTCTATTCATGAGCGTTCATTAGCTAGTCTCGAGCTTTTCCTATCACAAAATATGAATCCGATACCTGGGGATGGAAGAAAGTCACTTTGAAAAAGCTGCAGGGTTAAACATAAAATGAAGTACGGTCGAGGAAGACGAAGGTTGAAAGTTGTAGTGTACATGTGCGAAGTATACCCTTCTCCCTGCGAGATACTCGCAAGTTAACATCTGGAAAAAGCGAATAAATGTTTGAAATTATGGGTGTGGTTGACTGAAGTCATTAATCACACTTTCCTCACATGAATCCGAGAAACGCACTGCAGATACCACCAACCCAGAAACGTGATGCGGACGATGAGATGCATTTAATGTTCTGTGGAGGCCGGCCAATCGAGTAGCGCCTGATTCCCACTGTCAGCTAAACAACAGCAACAGCTAAACAACTCTCCCTTCGAATTATTTTCCCGATAGCGGATTCACGTCCAGACAGTGATACTGTTGGGTGAAGAATGTCAATTCTGAGTTGATGTTAGGGAAATACCTTCAGAATCGCTGACACCGAAGTAAGGCACAGGAACGTCTTGCATTAGGCTCTTTCTATTCTAGGTGGGAATGAACGTAATTATTTCAGAGACTATTATTCGAATTGCACAATTAAAGCAAAATAAATCCAGGCAAAACTGGATTCCTGCGACAGTTTTAAGACGATTAGCAAGACGAGCGCAAGAATTCATCTCATGGCATGCCATGACATGACAATACGTTGACTCGGTGAGGCTTCTGACCCACATTTAGTCAGCGATACCTAATCAGTCGTTTGCCTGAACTGAACCTCAGTCTTTTCAATCATGTGCTAAGTTTCACCCTTCAATACAGGATGTCCATAAAGTCCCCATCTATTTTGCTGAAAAACGAAGAACCCCCTTTAATTCACAGGTTTACTCGACAGAGCTGTTACGCAATAGTGGAAAGGTGGCCAGATTACTGAATGACACACCATGCTGACAGGGCCAGAGGTTAGAAGTGGTGGGGTCGGACCACGAGCCGCCTGGACCTGATATCAATGGACTTTGTTTGCGAGGATTCATCAAGTCACAAGTTCACAGGAGCAAGGTTATCGACTTGCAGAACCTTATGAATCGAATTTATGCTGTACTTTAATCCAAACCACTAGGAATGTCGCTTAGCGCGTTCATGGCAACCACCGACCTGTGGCAATAACGCCAAGATATGAACGGTAGACGTGTGGAGATGAACTGATGATTCTTGATGAAACGATGCTTTGGTGATTTAGTTCATCTGTTACGATAGTTAAACCTGAAGTTGAAAGAAAAGTAGTCGTTTTTCATCAAAATAGATGGAGACTTTTTGTACACTCTGCATGAGACTGACCTCGTGTCATCCTTTTTTCATCTTCCACTGGGACCACATGTCTACGGCACTGAGAGGAACGCATTCCCATCAAGGGAGGGCAGGTTTGTAGGAGTAGGCTAAATGCTGTCAAACTCCTGGGATCATAAATTTTATCATTGTGGCTTCGAGTCACTTCTGATTGCGTCAAGTCATTTCTGGACTAAAATGTGTCCGAAGGCGAAGATTCTATGAGTTTCATGATAATTTCATGAAATCAGTATCTCGATAGATACTCGAGTACTAAATTTTCATTTTCACTATTCTTTTTTTGCAGGGATCAAAAAAATTCCTAGAGATACTCCCCCCCCCCCCCCCCATGAAAAGGTATGAGCTGAGAGAAATACCTCAAAATAACAAAATTGACTGAAATGAGAACCCCAAGAACCACAGGCACTCTAAATTTCCCATTTGGGTGAGCAAAATTGTCGTTGTAATGAACATCCCATTCAAAAAATTTCCAATAAGAGCTCGTAACTCAAGAAAATACTAAAAAAAAAAGGAGTGCGGAGAATTCTAGCGAGGAATCTCATCATCTGAACGTTTGAGAACCTGGTGAAAGAGGATGGAAACTATGAGTCCAGCGTTCCTCCGTGCTAAGAGGTCAAAGAAGTCTTAGGAGTGCATCTTCAAGTGTACAGTATCTCATCTTCATTCCGAAGACATGAAGTCACTTGAGAAAGCCGACTTCTGTGGGGCTTTCCGAGGACTCCCAACAATTCATTTTGAGGTTTGGAGGGCAGGCAAAAGATGAAGGAGACGATGGAATAGGACCGAAGAGAGCGGATCGGACCGGATGAGTCCGCCATACGAAAGAATTCAATCGAGAAACTTTCTAATACCGGTCCGAGTTCATCTCACCCTTTCTCTTCCCTTTCGTTTTTGGTAGCGATGGCCTTCAAGGACTTGCTTATTACGACATTAAAGTCAATGAACGGATGAATGAAAAAGGATGCGCAAGAGCAGGATCATGCAATCGAGTCAGGCAATTTAAGGAATATTTTCCGAGGATACGATCAATCATATACAGGGTGTCCCATGAGTCACTACACCATTTCAAACCGCAATATTTTCCAAACTGTAACAAACAAGTCACTGTGATGGTGGAAAGATTGATGGAAGGAACATCCCTTAGACTTTTTTTTCACGAAAATGACTGAGCATCAGATCTGAACAGAAATTGCTTCGAATGCATTTTAGAAAGGTGTACCTATTTAGGACTATTCACGGTACACCTTTTCCAATCCTACTCTACAAAATGGCTCAATTTTATGCTTTTCTTTCCTAAATTCAGATAGACTCGAGAAACAGAAAAAGCATAATTTTGTTGAATTTACTTTTGTTGTCATGAAAAAGGCTGCATAATTGACGCTGGAGCAACGAAGAAAAGTTTCCAACTGGATGGAGCTCTTCGAGAGTCCCGTTCAATCAGAGTTTAGGCATTTTTTTGTGCCAAGCCTCATGTTAAATGCATTGGCGTTGACAGAGCATTTTGAGGCACTTTCAAAACTCAAAACCGCCTCCATTTTTCTCAAAGAAAATTCCAAATGACGTGCTATCATACGGTTACTTTTACTTCTTTCTTGTGCAAACTATTTAGTAGGTGTGTCTTTTTTAATGGTATAGTGACTCATGGGACACCCTGTATCTTTGGAAACATCTGATGCTTACCTTTCTAATGACTCTATCCACGATGCCGTAGGTGCTCCGCCGCATCGGAAAATACTCGACAAAAGATAAGCTAAGATAGGAAAATTCCGACTTTGAGGTGAAGTATTCTCCATTTCGAGGACAAACATGTGAAAGATGGAAACTATCGATGCACTGGAGAGAAGTGCGACTAACAGCAACGAGAGATTTGTCTTTTCGATTCGGGTTGAAAATGACCAAAATTTGACGTGTTCAAACTCAACTATTGTGCTGAAGTCTCGTCGAAACTCCAATTATGTATGGAAGGAATTGCTGACCCATTAAAGAGTTCCGGCTGAAGCCATCGCACGCGCGATGAATGGTTCCGGAGTCGGAATATTTTCGCCGTCCGAGGGGTTTTCCCGTTTTCCTCCAGATTTGCACACCGCAGATCCGACGAGATCGATTTTTTTTTTCTTGCGGGGATGTTAGATCGACTCCATTGCCTGAGAATTTGCGAAACACGAGATGATCCCGTGCCATCGTGCATCGATATCGGTTGAATTCTTCTGGATGGATCCACCGGGTTTCCCCTCCGCAAATCTTCCTCTTATCGGAGAGAGGGTATGAAAAAAAAAACCGGTTGGCAAAGGCAGTTTTTCACTTTCGACATCGATATGACGGCCCCTCGAGTCTCATCCGATTCCACGATGGGCATCCGTAGGGAAAGAGATGAACTCGGACGAACGAGAGCAATATCGATTCCGTCACGAAGCGAAATTAGTGTCCGTGTGCGACACGTGAGGGGAAGGGGGAAGCGAGCCTTCCCTTTTTTTCTCTCTACTTTCGAGTCGCTCTCCCGGCCGCAAAGTCTTCCGAATGCGAAAAAGATTTTCCCTCAAATCTCTCTCATTATTGCAGTCCGTGGTTTCGATGATGCGCGATGGAGCACGCACGGTCGATGCGAACTTTCCCAGTCGGAATCGCGACCGGTCTCGATGGGGGCCGTACCGACGCATCGGGAGCCATCGGCCATCGGCCATCGGCCATCGGCCGTCGACGGGGATCGGAAGCTGTCGATGTCGACGCTCGATGGAAAGGCCAAGCGAAAAGAAAGCGCTTGCTGCACGCCGACCTCTCCCAGACGGAAACGTAAATCCATGGGATCGTGTCTCGGCCCGAGCGAAGGAACAGGCGCAGGAAGATGGCGGTCGAAAACGGGAAATCGTTTCGCCTCCTGTTGCGTCATGGTTCTGTGAGACGTGTCGTTCCGCGTTCCGAACGGCGGCAACGGGCGATGAACCGACCGTCGAACGGACGGGCTCCACGTCGTTAAAAGTCGTCTCGACCGTTTCGAGAAAGAGGCCCACCGATGAATATCACGTGGCTAACGAATATTGGAATTAGTTTGCGATTCCACCTTACTTCGTGCTCGATCGACACACCACGATCGGAACGGTCACCGGCCGATGGTTACGAGATGAAACCCGGCCGTCGGCCCTGCGATGTGACCATCGTACGGTACTGCCCTTATGGTACCAGGATGCCGTTTGCGTCGACGCCTCGGCACTCTAAGGGTTAACCGTTCCAAGGAACATCTTCGAGTAGGTTTCCTCCTATTTCTTAGTGGGTGTACGTGCTCGGCAGAAAACGAAGGGTTCTTGGGGAAATTCCATCACGATTGCACGAAGGACCGGACGAGCCCTCGGGATCGTCCTATTTCCTTCTTTTTTTTTTCTTATTTATCGCCGATGCGAATCGAAGGCTTCCCTTACAAGGACGTAATTGTAATGCCCTCGCAAGAACGCGATCATAAAGGACAACATCCGCGTTCAGGAAATTGATCTCGACTCACGTCCTGCCCCCCACCCCCTGCCCCCTGCCCCCTGCCCCCTGCCCCCCACCCCCGGTTCGTCTGGAACGTTTCTCTTCCAATTTTTTTGTCGACCTTGAGGCCGCTCGTCTCGAACACCTGCAACATGTGCCGAGGCCTTTATGCGAAACGAGAGGGAGAGGGAAAAATTCCACCTTGCACTCAAAGAGATAGCACGTGAGATGGGAGGGGATGGGGGGAGGGGGGGGGAAGCGACGGGCAAAGAAACGGAATAGATTTGCTCGTTAATGGCAAACACTGAGCTGCGGCTCACTTCGTCTGAATCTGTCCCGAAGAATTCTCCGCGTCCCTTTGGCTCACGAGCCGAAAAGTTTGGCTCATGAGTCATAGCTAAAAATCAAGGTTCTTCCTCATATTTTTCTTGCATCAAATAATGCAATGTCTGTCGCTAACTAAACGCTAATGTCTGTTGTTTTGAAAATCTTTGGCTCACAAGCACTTCGTTCAATCTTAATACGGCTCATATATCCAAAAAGGTTCCCGATTCCTTTATCGTCATACAAAAGTATCGGTGAGTTATCGACGCATTTTTGCTATTTTTTACTCTCTTCTCGAGAACATGGCTCGGATTATGTCTCGAGGTTTCACCTTAGCGAAACGTAAACATTTCGATCACTCTGGATCTGGATTCGGTCCGATTGAGGTCGCCGCCGTTATATCGGTTGAAACGAGCTTCTAAACTAGTGGAAGGTAAACCTTCTGCAAACGTGAGGAAGCGAAATGCCCCGTTGTGGAAGGAGTCACCAAGATCTTTGAGAGTCTACCACCCCAGAAGCATCCGAACGCGTTCAATCGACGTTGCATTTAATTTATTGCCTGCGTTCCATGAAAAACGCTTGATATTACACGTTCCCCCTAACTACGTGAATTCATCAAGGACGTGAATTTGATATTTCCAAGAAAAGTATTCGATAAAACTTTATTTTTCTTGATTCATTCGGCATGCAATTAACGGTTTGGATAGGTTCTTTTCATCACTTGAATTGCATCCAGTCCAAGTAGAGCCTCTCTCCCGTGGCAGGGGTTACAAGCCATAATGTAGTCCCTTAGTATAGAGTAGAGTTAACTAAAGGCGACAATCCGAGGGATAGGGGGGAGGGGGGGGTCAAAATATTCCAGAGACATCTGGTGGCTTGTTATCGACAACATCTCCATGAGGCGTGCTTCGTGGCAGCGGAATCGGGAATCGACTCGTTAGGGGATTCGACCCTAAGGGATCCCTCAACGTAACACGCTTGTCTCGTCGAGTCGGTTGCTCGGCCGTGGAGGGGTTTTTCATGTGCGCACGATAGGTGAAGGAAAGAGAGGGTCATCTACATTGCGACCGTGTCGATGAATGCGTTCGAGCCGAGCGGAAGTTTCTAGTTACATTCTAACGCTATGCTATTAGTGTAGTTGAGGGAATTACCTTTCACTGTCTAGGATTGTCTGGAGGAGAACCGTAGGGCAATTCAGTCATACTATTGAAAGTTTCCTCATATTTGCAGTTATCTTCGATTCAAAAGTCAGACGTCCTTCATTTCAGATCCCTCCCTTTCCAAAGAAGCGATCATAACCAGTTCTCATGAAGTGACCTTTGAAATAGAACCATCCTCCCCTATATTCCGAGCTAGAGTTCTCTGGAGACTCCTTGGACTGGGCTACTTCTGAAGACCGACTTCTTGAAAAGCTCAAGTATTTTCCTCTCTGGTTTATGGGAAGAAAGATCGGTCACCTTGTGGAAGGTAACGAGGACTAATTCCAGCTGTATCAGGAATTGACCCATCGTAGCGACCACTTTGGCGTCATCTAGTGTCGGTTGTGCGAACCTTCGCTTCAAGCCATTGTCAGATGGATACCATTGATATGCTTGAGATGAACATCTTTAACGTTCAACGAATGTCCTTGAAATGCAGCATGTTTTGAGGCATCCTAACTGAGCGTTAAAAAAAGCGCTCATTCTTGGACATTGGACTTCCTAAGATTTCTTTGGAAACACGTTCTACGTCCTCGAGAGCGTCTATGAGCAATGTCCTATGGATAAAGCTTGCAGGTCTCATTTGACCCATGATTATCCTTGGCACCCGATCTTGTGAATGGAGGACTGAAGATGATGTAAGTACTGACGATGATGTAAGCAGTGACAAAAGAGCATGTCATTTTGCAATACATCAATTCTGCGTTTCGAGAGCTGGATCTCCACGAAGAAATTGCTGTGATGTATTGAATACTTCTTTGCGGTGTCCGAATGAACGCAAGTGGCGACGAACTGAGGAATTGCCCCGCATTTCATCACGGAAGTTTAAAATCTCTGGATTCCGGGCAGCAGGCGGGAGACACTGCATGAAAGGCTTCAGAGGAGGGAGGATAAGTCTAATCGGATGGGAGATCTTGAATCTGAGGCAAAAATGAACTCCCACTGGGAACCTTTCAAGTGTGCCCTACCACAGCGGATCCCAAACGGTGGATCGCGACCCACCGGACTCATGAAGGTTCAATGCGAGTAAAAGGAGATTTGGGAACCACTGCCCTACCACGCCAATCCAAGAAACTTCTCACGATGAAGGAAGAGTTTTGTGAAAAAATGGAAGCCGTAACTGATTCCGCAAATCTGAGGTGGGCTGCTTACTATGTTTACAAATCTCTTTTCAAGTCCTTGCAAGCATCAGCATTGCAAAACGAGAATTTTTTTACTTTTTGGGAAAGCAGAAAAAAAGAAAACGTTCAGTGGATATTGCATGCTTAGACTGGTAGGAGTAGACGATTATGAGACTACGATGGAGTTTGTCGGGAGCCCTGGTGAGTGGAAGAAAAATTACGTGAAAGAGTTGTCCTGTGGGTTCCTTGAAACAAAGCATCAAAGAGGATTTTTCGATTGCACAAAACTGATGAAGGAGTTTTGTCATGAAACCATTGAGAGCTTTCTAAAATTCCTTGATGAACCCGGTTTAAATGCTTATAATTTGAATCACTTCATTGAAATGGCTAATATTCGCCTAAGATTGGCACATCCCATCCTGCTTCAAACAATCGTGCAGGGTTTTTCCTCAAGTATTTACATTGATAATGAATTCATTCAGAATCTAAGGAACTTTGTGACCAAAAGGAAGGAAGAAACTTTGCACAGGTGGATCTGCTCGTGGATGATGAAGAATCTCCTATCCTTGACCTGCTGAAGAACTTGTTGGACTGTCTTGAGCGATGTCCTTTTTGCGGGATCGAATGCGAGCGTTCTATTGAAAACCACGCCGAAGGCGGAAAACTCAGTCATTCTTCATGCCACGGAGATTCACATCCCCCAGTGCATGGGAGGGTATCGATATCTGAAAACGGAAGAAATGATATTGGAGGCGTGTCCTGAATCCATAGGTAGTGTGGCACAATTCAGATCCTGAGATCATGATGAATATAAGAAGTACAAAACCATATATCCCGATTGGGACATCCCTCCCTATTCTGGAAGCGTTTCATTGGAAGATATGCTGATGCCTTGGCGAAGTCGTATGGAAAGAAGATTTCATGTCTGCCTCCGAAATGGAAGCGATATGCAATGGAAGAAGTTAGAGCTAACATGAGGTCTCTCTACTTTCTCGAATGAATTAAAAGCCCGAATCGAAGAACGGAAAGCTGTCGAAACCCCTACCGCCACAGTTGCTGAGGATGAAGATCTGGATTAAAGGCGATGGTGATTTCTGCTCCTATTACTGAGTAAAGTTTTTTTTTTTAATCTGCTTCACTAGAATCCTCTCTAATTGAGATTCTCAAGGTTTGCCGCTACTATCAATTTTTGTAAATATACATTATTTTAAAGAGTGTATGTCGAAATCGAAGACACAGAAGCGTAGCTATGTCGAACGGCAAAAATGCAAATGGACTGGTTCATCTCATGAGGGATGCTTAAGTAATTTTTGTTTATATCATTTTTGTTGGTATCATTCGCAAGAGGAGCAGTTCAGTGTGTTTCCGCGCTTGCTGTCAGGACTTTCACTTGCACCAGTTCGCAATGTTCCTTTCTTTGTCTTTGCATTCGTTGCTTCTCACTCTTTATAAATCTGGACCATCGTTATTTGTAAGTGTCTAGTCCTACACCGGTTTCCTTCTCTCCTTTGTTCCTGCTCATTTTAGGCCAAAGTCTTTGTTATTCATTTTTCAAATCATAAAGTCCCCTCTGGCCTAATTTGATGGACTCATGATTCAGACTCGCCAAGTAGCGTCGGAGAACTTTTGAGCACCGATACGCTCTGGAAACAAATGAAAAGGCGAAATCGACGTTTCGGAGGCACGATTGTCTCAGTGTTGCCCAAACTATTTTGCAACATGTGACTTATTTTGAGTGAATAACTTTTTATGTTTGTAATACCGCAATCTGTATTGGTTTGCAGTTAGCATACAGGTCAAAGTTGTCGACAATACTGACGTTCTTTCCTCACTCTAGCCCAGTTATTTGAAAAATGAAAAAAAAAAGTTAGCGAAGAAAACCAGCTCGCTCGAATCTTTTTGGAAGAGTTCTTCATTGACACAATGCATCGTTTTGACTACCCATTATGCATTTTCAAGACACTGTAACCACCACAGCCATCGTTCGTTTAGCACCGAGGGATATCACCGTCCACACAGAAAGTGTTGCCAAGCACCTGTCAAACCTTCAAATGACCAGAATGCCAAGATGCAGGTCTTAATGCAGGTGATGGTGACCGTTATATCGCCGAGTGATGACTCACCAGCAATGACGTTCGGTGAATTGAATCTCTTGTGGTCATTTGTAAGTCGGAAAATCGCCAATCGGCGAATTGCACGAAAGACGTGCCGTCACTCTGCGAGATGATAAGGGAACTCAGGAAGAAGGGCACCGGAGACCTTAGTCCGGTTCTGCTTCCACTCCCCCCTCCTGCTGTTTCATGCAATCACGTAGCTTGCCATTACAAGAAAAAAATTGGGAACGTAGAGGGATGGGGTGAAAATATCAACACAACAGACATGCATTCCGCAGAATGCAGTTTGATGCATTGAACATCCTTAGGACGAGAAGGCGAGGCCTCATTCACGGTGTGCCAATTTCAAGCGCCAGTGATTGGTTGCAACCTGAAACCCATTCGCAATGTAGACCATGCATACAAACCCGACCATCGAATTGTCGATATGGAGGTTCAGAGTCTGCATGAACATTGCATTTACTAGGGGCTACTTCGTCACATGCATTCCAAACACGGATATTAATGTACCATAAATTCCACTTGAATGTGGTCTGTCCATCGCGTCCGGTGTTTTTTTGCACGAGACGCGTAAGAGTTTCACAGGTTCTGAGGAACTAATGGACTCATCCTTCATGGGCTGTCTTTCGGCGACGACTATTGACCACGGATTCGAAAAGCAAGAATGGATGGGAAACAGCAAAGTAACTATCACAACTCTTTGAATTCAATCCGTTACCCGTATAGATTTAGCTTGCAGACGAATAGAGAAATATCTTCAAGTACTTGGTTTTTTGTCCAACAGTAACCAAAGCTGCTCCTTATAACACGAAAAAATTTTTTTACAATGACCCGTAAAAGCTGCAATAATTAACTCAAATTCTAATAAATGATTCTTTTTGTGTGTGTTTTTTGCCTTTGTGTTTATTACATTTAACGATGATTGGGAAGAAATTACTAAAAATTTCGATTCTCATTACCAAACCTCGCGAATGACACTAATAACTTTTTTCGCCACATGTCCTTCACGCAAAGAAGACTAGTCGAGGAGTGTCTACACGCAATTGGATAATAAATGTAAAAAAAACTTTGGAAGCCTCTGAGACCCCTTCGAGATGTTTGAAGACATGAAATTCCATAGATTCTAGACCCAGTGAGCAGCAGTAATGACCTATCGGTACCATAATAATTATTACACATTCCTGCAACACCAGTGCAAGATAGTAGGAAAAGGTAAGAAGAGCCGAAACCATGGTCAGATGACGCTTATGCACTTTTCCCACTTTGGTTCCCCTCTATTGTAAGGTCAGCATGGTCCGGTGCTGAAAGGTGTCTTCACGTTTTCATCGAAACGTTAACCAATTCATATAAACTTCATATATTTTAACAGTATTTGGAAGAGATTGGACTTTTTTCTCCAGAACATTGTAACAGAATACTTCTCGAGTCGAGTCACCACTTAGATTCACCTAAAGCATGAGAATCTCCACTCCACTCAGAAATTTCCTATTTTCAATTGTTTATAGTCATAGGCAGAGTGATATTACTATTTCGTATGGAATAGGGTGGACACTGTCACGGTGTTCCTAGGATGCCGGGCCAATATGATTACATTCATTCCCAGCATGAGGCAAATCCATCCTGTCATGTGATGGTGTCATTCATTGCGTTTCATGGAAACTACGAAGGCATGAAGAAGAAATAAGATAGCAGGGCGAAGACGGGAGGAAAAATGGGTGGAGGAACGGAGTGAGTCCTCCCCTTCCTCAGGCCCGGCGCAGATGATGCTGGTGATCTTCCGCTCGCAAGTCTTCACCACTGGACCACTTCCGCCTTCAAATCCCGGACTGCGTTCAAAAAAATCATTACATTGTCGGAGCGTATCAGCCACGGGGATACGGGCAATGCTGTGAGAAAAGCCTCTTTCGGAAGACGCTGCTTGGGCTTCGTTCGTGAATGGCCTCCTACTCACCTGATTTTTAAGAAGTTTCCAAATAAATTCGTAGAGGAGGGGGACAGGGACCAAAATATGGTGGTAGACTTTCCCTGAAGGAAATAATAAACTAAACGGTGAAATTACTTTCAGTTACTTTCGAGCATGAAGTTCTGATTAGCTCTCTTCTTGGAACAACTTCGCTTTTACCACCCCCCACCTGGAGTGACTAGTATGGTTCTCCTCCCTCCCACCCATTTGTGGTGAGATTGGCTTCACCAATAAATATCCATCCTCAAAGCAAGTCCAATTTCCTAGTCCTTACCTCATTCAAGTGTAATCCATCATCCAAGAGTAATCAGACGACTAATTGTATTTTGAAGAAAGTAACCTACTAGCAAGCTAAGTTAGAAGCCATTGTTGAATTTCGACTGACTTAAATCCTCCAACCCGGATTTACAGAGGTGGATTTACCTCTCCTCTTTTTCGATGAGCAAAGGAAATGAATGAAAGAGAATTAATAGCCATGCAAAGAAATAAATTACCAGGAATCGGTGGGTAGATTGAGAAGTGTGGAATTGAGGAGGAGGGCAGCACTCCCTCCCCCGTCCAGATTCACTGCATTCACCAGACCCTATGCATACAATAATATTGGATGAAACTGAAAGGAATTCAAGAATTCGTGATTCGAGATGATGAAAGACGAGGGGGAAAGAACCTGGGAGATGGCAAGGATTTCCATGTCTTTGAGAGTGGCGCCGAACTTTCTGGTCTTCCCCTCGACCACGATGATCTTGACCTGACCCCGCTCGTCGTGACCCAGGATGACCCTGGCAGACTTCACCTCCGCGAACTCTCTAAGACTTCCCGTCTCCTGTGTCTTCCCGCATTCTAGTCTCCAGAAAATGTGAATATTTTTTATTTAAAAAATGTCATGAGGAATATAAATTTGCACCCTTGGGCTAAATTAAAATTGAGACCTAGTCTTATGCTTTGATCGAAGAAACTCCTTCCGTCCTTAATGAGCCACAAGACTCCCCCGACCAGCTCTTTGAATGGCCATTCTCGTACCTCTTCGGGACGGACATACCTGAAAAAAAGGGTACGAATACCTTCGAATGACGTTGAGATCTCGTTCTCAGCCGAAGACAAATGAGTAAAATCGGTCAAATCTCCGATGGCAAGAAATAATCCGTAGATTAGACATGCAAGAACAGATGGGAAAAATCCCCCCCCCCCCTTCACTCCAGATAATTCCTCATTGCTGCCAGTCCATGGAAAATATATATGGGGTTTTATTATTTTCACGCGCCAGCTCTACCATTGGCAGTGGGGAATGAGCCAACGAAAATAAATATCGGATACGAGATCAGTTGTCATTCCGCCTCCAGCAATATTTTCTTTTCTTTCCTATCGCTTTTTCCTCGCAATACCTACCCGACGAAGATGGACCCGTTGCGAAAGAGGCCGAAGTGGGCGTTGAATCTCCACGGTTCTGCCGTCTGGACGACTCGGCCCCCCGACACCAGGTGCCCGTAGCAGCGGCCCGTCCTCGTGTCGAAGAACCCGGCGGAGACGGCCACTCGGCGGCAGCTCGCGATGGGAGCGGCCGTGTCCCTCGCCCTGCTTCGCTCGCCGCATCCTTCGGGGGACGGCGGGTGTGCGCTCAGGTGCAGCGGGTTCCCCACCTCCACCGTGTATCCAACGAGGAACCTATGGGACAGCAAACCTCAGTCGTCTCCCGTTTTTCTTTAAATATAAACAGAAGAACCCCTTGCAGTTAATTCTTCGATTAGAGCAAAATGAAACTCTTCTTCCTGACATTCTACCCTTCACCGAAATACAATATTTTTTTTTTGCCGCTGGGCTCAATCACTTGCGGATTTGTTGGACTTACTTCTCCACCCCCACTCTATCGCTCACCACACCAAAGTTCTTCCAATGCAAATTTAATATCTAACTTATTGTTCTTCTTGGAATTATTCCAGAGAAAGAGTTATTAATAACGTAAATTCACTGGAATGAAGCGAAGTTATCTGTCGTGGTAAGATTGGAGTACATAAGGTGATTCTGAATCCTCCGGGGAATGAATATTCTCAAAGTGTCGTGATTACCCTAGCCAATCCACTGAATCGCTTAAAGTTCCATAGGAGATGAAGAAAATTCTGAATTCCTTAGAAAAACTCTTCTCTCTGTCTCAGTCTCCTCCCGAAGTTAGCTTTCTGGAGGAAACTGTATTCAAATTCTGGAAGTAGCTGTATACTGAGTAACTGCTCTATCCAATTCAGAGACCAATAATACCTTTTTCTCTATTTTTTTCAAACTTCCTAAACACATTTCTGCCGTGTCAACAATGGATTGAGAAATGAGTTTCGTTTTGTCAAAATTATGCTCGTTGATACGCATCTCCCAACATAAGACGGTTAGGAAAGCGAGGTCGGGCGACTGTCAAGTTCATTATGATCTAAAGCAGTGGTGCCCAACCTTTTCGGCTAGAAGGCCACATAGCTCACAGCCACAGCCATCGCGGGCCATTTCAAGTCACTAGTATTACCGGAGACAATTTTAAGGAAACCTGAGAGTATTGTGAGTTAGGGCCTCGCGGGCTACTTGTAAGCACCTCAAGGGCCACTTTTTCCCCACTGGCCATGGGTTGAGCATCACCGATCTAAAGGGATAAAGGGAAGAGAGTTACCTTTCGGGGGATTCCCAATCGGTGGTGGCATAGAAGGGTTGAAACTCGGCGTGGAAGGGACGACGGAGGACATCTTCCTCCGGATCCAGGCGAACCCGGACGAGCTGATCGTCCCTCAGAGCGGGGCAGCCCTCGTCTTCCTTCACGCCGTCGCCTAACACGGACACGGCGAGCAGCAAAAACAACATCGATCACGGTGATGAGAAGAAGATGTTGCGGGGAAGGGGACGATCTGCTCGAGTGCCGGCCTTATCGACCGATGCCCGCCCTTCCAGCACTCAGACTCCTTCCGATAGACGATACACGAGCTTCCTTTCATTCCGAGAGAGGAGGATATGCGCTCCTTTCAGACATGGAGGAGAAGGAGGGGGGGGGGAAGGGGGGCACTGTCCATTATTTGCCAAATAATGGCAGGCTTCATTGGAGTCTCCAATAGGTTATGGATCAAACTGCTCTTTTCAGGCATTCCAGAATTCAGACCGGCACTTTCCATCATTCTTGGCATTAGGGAGGGTGAAATGAAGAAAGTGAAGGATGCCATTAGGCACACAAATAATGCAACATTTCTTTTACTCTCTATGGGAAGCTTGGAGGAAGAGAAGGAGTCGTTTCTCTTAATTCCAACCTCAAAATTGAGACCCGCTCTCTTGTGAAAGTCTTCTCTTTCAACCCCATATATTGTTTAGCACAGAGTTTCTAGGTCATTCCAATTAGTGTCGTACTAAGAATATCATGAAGCATTGAGCCAGTACTCGATTAAGTTGGACGCATTTTCGTTCCAAACGAGCCGAACTTTTGCGTCATGAGGCCCATCGTGCGACTCTGGTTACCCTGCTGGGAATGTGTTACTTTCGGATTATTTATCGCTTGTATTACGTGAGGTAAGGACGAGTCATTTAAACTTGTCGCCAGGGGGGGGGGGGGGGGGGGTTAGCGGGGCTTAGCTTAGAAGCCAAGTGCACCACATAGGGGTGTAAATCGAAACTCGTCACACCGGGAGGAAGCAGCGAATGCGAACCGGTCGTGAACGGAAATGTGAAACAGGAATCCAAGGACTCCTACTCGAAAGCAACGGAAAGTATCATCCTTAGGTACAACGTGGACTGTCGCTACTTGGTTCTCACCCTCACTACTGGTACTGGTCACTGGAATACCGAGTGCGAAGGTGCTGCTCGGGTCACCTCATTAGGGACTCTATGCCTTCTTTTAGACTGCTTAATCGAGTTGACATTGCTCGGATGAGTTCCACGTCCTTCACATCCCATCATAAGAGACCCTTCCTACCTAACTTATAAATCCAATCAGTAGAGTCCTCCAAGTATGATCACTCTTCCTTTCATTCTCGTTCTCTTTCTTTTCGTCTTCCCAACCTTATTACCGTTCTGGATTTTCCCATCACACAACTTCCACCCTTACGGGGTCCATTTCTGTTCGGTAATCCGGTAGTGGCCTACTACCAAGCAACCCAGTCGGGTTCTCTGGTCGATAGTTACATATTTATTTTTGCATGCATTCGTCATCGTACTCCGAGTAAGTGTCCTTATGGGCGAGTTACCGTAGCGCTACTAGCGCCACTTGTGGTCTGCTTCAGGTGTTTGGCATGCAGGGGTGGCCCAGGGGCCGAACTTGGGGTTTCCTTACTATAAGGTAAGTGTCGCGAATTCGGACCTCTTTTAGCTTAAAATCCGTCCCTCCGATTTAAATTGATGGTTCCATGGATGGATCGATGGATGTATACCATGGGAGAGGAAAACGTCCATTCCCTCTCGATTCGCTTTATGAGACCGGACGTTTATGGAATTCCATCAAAAAGGATATCTCGTTAGATTCGATCAAGTGATCTACGGGACGGCCTTAATTGAAGGCTCGGAATTCCTCTTACTCATACTATAGAAATAAGAGTGGAAAAGTTTCCTTTCCCTTCCTTCCTCATGACTTTGTCCCGTATTTTCGTATCGTACCCAATCTTTTCCCATGTACGGCACAAGGGAAAATGACGTATTTCTCGATAGACCTGTTCAAGACGGTAACCCTGCGGGAGACTCTGGGTACTTGCGGCCAATGGGTCCGAGGGGACATCCCTCATTTTCCAAAATCTCCACACGGCTCATTGCACTCCGGGCTCTTTCGATAAAGATAGAGCATGAAAATTGGCCCGCCGACATTCTCTCTTCTGCTGTGACGGTAAGAGTCGAGTCGACTCGATTCCGATCTCGATCCAGTAAAGGAAAAATAAACCTCCTCGGGTCCTCTTCGTGGGACGATTCTCCTCGATAGAGTACCGGTTGTACGGTACTTGGGAGTCCTCCGTGGGTGAATGGAATCTCTATTCGCCTCGTCGCCTGATCGATGTTAACGCTCTTGCAGACACTGGATGAGGGAGGCGGTATCATCGTGCCCAAACGTTCACGATTCGTCGTTGACGCAACGTTACACAGCAGCAACTCTTCGATGTTGAATCGTGTTTCGTTTCGACCGTGTTTAAACATCGAGGCAACGTGTCGAGTCGAAAAATGAACCGCTGCTCGATGTTGACGCGACTTCATCGTGTCGAAGGGACTCGGTTTCGTGGGATTCTTGGACGCAGTCCGTGGACGGACCGAGCCAGATTAGCCGAGTCCGTCCACGGACGAAGACGAAAGTCCAGGTCTCGTGACTGATGTTTCGTTTTTCGGTTCCCGGAGAGATCTGGATGTCGGCAGGGGAATGCGAAAAGCAAAGGGGACGTTCCAAGTTGCGGGAATCATCGAGTTGAGGAAAGAGAGCCGGGGAGACTTTTGCATGAGAGTCACCAGCGCGTTACGACAGCGATCCTATTGACGAATTCCGTCGTCTGCCCCCGACAGAGAGCTATCGTTAGTCCTTCTTGCGGGAAAAAAAAGCGAGAATGAACCCTCGTCACCGCGTTCAAAGTGTGAAATGGAAACATCCAGGAACGATTCGAGACGGAATATTTCGAATTATTTCCCAAAAATACCGAAGATTCGGTATTCGTCGTGTTGCACCTAAGTTGAAAAGCCCCGAAGCTGCATCATCTCAAATTTTCCAATATTAGAGAGGGACACATTTCACAGAAATGAGTTTGCGATGTGATGGGGGAGGGAAGGGGGGGGGGGGGGGGGAGCCTCTGAGGGAACCCAGTTTAAAATCCCAGCTGGAAACAGGTATAACTTCCAGCTGGACTCCAGCTGTAAATTCGGACCCATTCCAACTGGGTAACAGCTGGAAAATAGTCAACTCCAGAGTTCTTCCTAATTCCAATATAACTAACTGAATGAGAATCTTTTCTTTGACTATTTTTGTCGGAGGTCCATCAACAGGAACAGCTGATTTTAAACTGTAAATTTAGCTACATTCCAGCTGTAGGGTTCTTTTTATAAAATTCCAACTGGAAAATTTCCAGCTGGAAACAGCTATTAAAACCATCTGCATTCCAGTTGGAAAATTCCAGCTAAGAAACAACTGGTACCTACTGTTTTCCAGCTCTTTGCCAGCTGG